>SMGT01015425.1:4473-67535 GCA_004794575.1 Lanistes nyassanus | reverse complement strand
CCCCCCCAGCTCTTGCACTTTCTGAAAAATGGTAGCCAGCAACAGCCACTGAAAGTTTGCCAAACAGTACTCAGCTCGCCGAAATCACGATTGATCTGCATCATCAGTTGTGCACTGCTAAACTTGTACTCTTCCTTCCTTCTGTCCTTCCTTCTTTTCTTTCTTTAGTGATTAGGTCAGTACCTGGTTGAAAATTCTTTAATCCTTTTCTTGTAGATATAAATGTCGGTCGTGAGTTTGAAGATAAAGGGTGGAATATTTTTAGCCGGGATAGACAAGAAAACAAAAAACTGGTTGGTGAATCTACAACTGCTACTCTTTTTGGGTGACGCCAAAGACCAGCAGACCACCAAATTAGGTTAGACAAACAGGTTAGACAGGTTTTGACAGGTTTTGACAGACTGATTCCAGTTTTCGGGCGAAGCTGATCAAGGGGGATGGGGGTGGGATTGGTGCTTAACGTCCAGCCGCAAACTATGTGCATATCAGGACGGTAGCTGATCAAGGACATGGGCGGTAGGCTCACACATTTTCTTGTAGTGACGCACATTTGCCTTGAACTTTTGCTCCAAGGTTCTGTCCTTCATCTTGCTCAATGATTTCTTGTGTTCCGTCTGGTGTCTGGTTCCATTCCCTATCTACCTGAGGTAATCAGAGCGACGTGCCTGTTCTGCTGGCTTAGAACTGAACCCGTTTGGTTGACGACGTTGCCTCATGAAATGCACGTGAACTTTGCGTGCACTGTGGGCTTCGTGGAACTGTGTTATATAATCATTAACTGTAACGGTTTTACACATGTTTTTGCCTTAATTTAAAATTTGATTTAGCTTACGCCTTAGGAATGAGAGTCAGCTTTCCAAAGGCACTGTAATTGTAACGTTGTGAAAGTTATGTCTGCTGGTGCATATCGTGCGTGCATGCGTTCGTTCGTTCGTTCGTTCTAGGACAATACTCGACAGCTTATGAAACAAAAACAAAACAAAAAAACTTTACAACAAATTTGCTGGTATAAAAACCTATCCCCAGAGAAATGGTCGTTTATTGTTAATTAAGCACAACCTTGAGAAAGATAGTTATGCTCTTCCTCAAATTCCAGCTTTTTAAGGTTCTCTCTGGTGGTGTCGCGTTAATGTGTCCTTGCTACTGATGCAGAGGCCGATGGATTCGGATCCCGTTCCTACACTCGTACTTTGTCTGCATGCGGCACCTGTTAACAAGTCTGGCTGTCGGGGTTTTCTCTGGGCACTTCGGGTTCTTTCTCCTTCTTTATACCTATATCCTCCTCCACTAACCTCAAACTTCCTTGATAGAGACTTTGCCTTTGCTGCTGACTAGATTTAAACAATAACCAACATGCAACTTCCTGCCGCACCTTTCGAGTGTTGTGATACACTCAGAACATTAGCCATAATATATCTAATATATAAAGCTGAATGTGTGTGCGTGTGTGTGCGCGCGCGCCAACAATGCGAGAGATCACCAAAGTTTACTTTCGTACGAAGAGTACTTTCCCTTGCCTCACTTGACAAGCCAAAATGTTCAAGTCACCGTTGTGTGTAGGTAATCAAATGGCGAGCTATATACCAGGGTGTGGGGGTTAGGAAAGGCTAGGGGTTAGGGCTTGGGTTAGTAAAGAGGTAGGGGTAGGGTTGGGCGTTAGAAAAGGGGAAGGGTTGTCTGAATCAGCCTGATCACATGACTACCTTATATGGAAGTCAGAAATTCTTAAACAAACTGAGTCCTTTCGACTTCCCTTCCCCCTCCCCCTTCCCCTCCCCCCTTCCCCTTCCCCTCCACACACTGACAACAAAAGCTTTACTTGTCATTTGTTCCTCGCTTGAGATCAGCGACAGCATTTAACAGTGTTTGATAATGGTATCTTTAGCTCATTTATTTCGGAAAGTTTTCTTTTTTCTTGTGGAAAGGGTGTTCCTTATCGCGTCTAGGCGGTACCTAATCCTGTGATAAGGCAAGACTGGCTCCCACAGTCTGCTACTTGTCTGCCAGGCACTGCAGACGTTGCCACAGTGTCGTTATTCGTGGGCGGCGAAGGATTAAGACGGTTTTCTCGTCTCGTAAGCGAACCCAAAATAAAACGCTGGAAAAGAAAGATAGCCTGAGTACTGTGCGTTAGTGGAAGAACAGAGGAGCCAAGTGAATTGTTCGTCCAATGCCAACTCGTTCTTGATAATTCATTCATTCTTTCTTTATTCCTTCTCTCTTTGCTTTCTTTTTTCTACGTCCTTTGCACTCTCTCTTCTCTCTCTCTCTCTCTCTGTTTCCGACCTTCCTTTTCTCTCTCTCCCTCCCCCTTTCCTTTCTCCCTCTCTGTTGCCCCTCCCTCATTCTCTCTCTCTCTTTCCTCCCCTCTTCCAATCTTTGTATCTTTCTCTCCTTCCTCCTTTCTTTTTCTCCCCCCTCCCTCTGGGAGCTAGAGCATATCTATCTCACTAAATATTTTTTGACAACCCTGAGAACTATAGAATCCAAACGGCTCACTAACTCGCACGTTGTGGGAACTAGAGCAACGTTGACCTACTAAACTGACCTAGAACGTTTATAGTCTGGTCGATTTTCTCCAAGAGCTCGTGAGAACTAGAGCGCACTCGACTCACCGATTTGCCCCATAGGGAGTAGAACATATGAATGGCTCTCCGAGCATCTCTAGCAATCCAGTGTATATAATTATTGACGAAATTAAATCATTAATTTCTTGTGGGTCCAACCTGCGGGACTACTTCTTTGTCACGGGTTCGTTCGACTTTGAGTCGATCTGTCAGAGCTAGAACACTGAAAGATACAGGCACAATACACCTAGTGAGCTTCAAGCTTAATGATCTCAGGCAGTAAGCCTTAAGCATGTTGCCTACACGCAAGCCATGCTAATATATCACGGGGAAAAATAAATGAACGCTGACTATAACATTGACCTGAAATCGGTTTCAAGCCCATTGCAGAAAACACCATTAAATTTCAGTTGTGAACCTAGTAATACTTGAGTCGGCAAAGAATTGTATAAGAATCTAATGAGACTGGATGAAAACAATATATTTTCTCCCGGTGCCAGACAACACAGGTAGTGTACGTCTTCTGCGAGTTATTAGTCTGTAGACAAGGCGTGTCAGTGTGACCCGGGCAGTTCAACTGTCACGTGCTACCTTGGCAGACGACCACGCAGTAATGTAATGACCAGCCATGGACAAAAAAGACGAAGATGTTTCAGATAAGCAGACACACACCAAAAAAAGTAGAAATGCACCTTTCACGGCGACAAGAAGAGCATTGGCGAATTTTTAGAATTATTGGTCGGTTAACGTCACGATAGTCACTGAATTGCTTCCTCAAAATATTTCCATAGTTTTTTTTAAATCCCAGTAATCTTTGATAGCACGACTCTTGTGGACCAGAAGCCGCAGGCGATTTTTAAGGGCTGAGAAGTCATGTATATAAATAGATACAAATTCGAGATAATTCCAGACTCGGTCGTTGGTGAAGCCACTTTCGTTTCTGTCAGAGGACACTTACAAAACATACGCGGCAGAACAAAGAACCGTCAGCTTCACAAGGTTTGCTTAGGTTTCCAGGGCCACGTTCAAAGCTTATTCGTAGCCTGATAGGCGAAACTTTCGGTCTTTTGTAAGTATCATCGATCCTCCTTTGCAGTGAACCCCTTTTATGACTGAAATTACTAGAAGCCAAAGCTTGGTAGCCTTTCTGAATTGCATACCATTTCGCCTTGTAAAAGTCTTTTCTTTTACATCCTGTAGGGAAAAGATTAGTTGATTTATGATCAATGAATTGATCAAGTTTCAATAATTCTGTACGGTCTTTTGCTACAGTTGTAAGAACTCAATATTTGGTGAATAAAAGGGGTTATTTTAATTTGACTCCACCTATAGCTGCAAGTCTTTCTTTGTTGCCGTAAAGACAATGAATGTTTGGGTCTGTTTTGTTCCATCAGTAAAACCCCTCTTGCTGGTTTCTGCGCGTCGGTATTGGGATTATAACCACTTGCAATTGATTCCAGAATTGTTACCAATCTTTTATCATCGGCATCAAGAAAACAACAATGGTATTATCCTCCTCATCGAGCTTTCCTCTAAGCTGTCATCGCTGCCTTCTTCCAGTGGAGAAAAGCATGCGCTGTCTCTGGCTGTACGTGACATCCTGACCACCTGCTTCAACATCCCGAAAACCTTGCTTTCTTGAGTGCCGCTGGATTTCAAGAGAACCGTGTTTCTTACATAGCTTGCTAGAGGAGTTCATCTGCACAGGGACCCACCCACGCGCCAGTCTCACAGTTCAGAAAAGAGAGGGACAGAGTCTCGCCAGTCTTTGTTGTTGGTATGCAAAGAGGACGACGTCACATCGGAAAACCACACCACTTCCCAACTGCCACCCGACTGCCACGCATGCCCTGATGCCAGTTCGCTTGTTCCCTGACGGCAGAGGCGCTAGCCTGGAGTTGGAGGAGATAGAGGGCGCTCTGTACCCCGTGTTTAACGACCACGTCGAACAGCAGCTCAAGCAAGTCCGCCAGCTACAGGTGCGAGACGATGACGTCATACTCTGCACCTACCCGAAGGCCGGTCAGTTCATACCCATGTAATTACCCCCCCCCTTCCCATTTGTTTGTTTATTTAGTAAAGACTGTATCGCCATTTTCAGAATGCACTTCCGCACAGAGCAAAGTGTTTAGTCTTGATACAGTGAAAGACAGAAAACCTAACATAGTTCATGAGAATTTTTCCTTTCTCAGTTATTGAAAGATAATTGTGGGATAATTGTAGGGTAATTGTGGGATAATTGTGGGGTAATTGTGGGATAATTACGGGTGTGACACATAGCATGTAACACAGAAATAGTAAGAAGACATGTCAGCTGATTAGGCAAAGCGAAACTACACTTGAATGTGGATCTAAGCTGCCTTGCCTGAGTATTCGTAGCTGCTTTTCCGGTCATAATGGTGGTGGTACGGGCCGTTCGCCCCGTGTATTTTACGTATACCATTACGTAAGAACAGAAGATAAAAACGCTCATGCAAGCCAGCCCTGGTTTATAGCATACTGATCCCATCTTAAAGGTTTCTTAAGGACGATATACTTGGCTGTGGTGTTCTTGGGTGCTTTATACAAAAACAATACAAGAATATCTTCAACCTAAGCTTTGCTGATGACGACCTTCTGAGTGGGAGCAACCAAGAACTGCAGGAACTGAGACACAATCTTGCGGAACGGGCGGCGTTTTATGGAATGGAGATATGAGAAAAGCAGAGGGATGATCAAGCGATCAATCAAAGCCCAAGAGGACATCACTATAAATGAAGGCAAGTTGAAAGAAATGTCATCTTTCATGTGTCTTGGCTCTACCCTGACTAAAAACGAAAAATCAGCTGCAGAAGTCAAGACTAGACTAGCCCTTGTCACAGCAGCGCTTTCAAATCTCAACAAATCACGGAGGAACAGACGCATCAGTTTCCCCGCCAAGATCAAGCTCCACAAAGCTGCAATCGTCTTCGTCTGGCTGTATGGCTGTGAAAGCTGGACATCAACGGCTCAGAAAAGAAGGTCAAAACCTTTGAGACCAAATGCTTCCTTAAGCTCTCCTCAACAATCTCCTGGACAGAACACATGACAAACGTCTGTGTCCGCAGCAAAGTAGACAGACTGGCTGGTCCCCAGGAGCCTCTCCTCGCCGCCATCAAGAAAAGGAAGCTGGGATGGTTCGCCCACACAACACGTCATAATAGATGTGACACTATTTTCTCCTGTCTGTTGTCTTTTGATCGCCTTCTAATGTCTTCTGTTTCTACGTCATAAGACCATCTTGCAAACGCATCTTTGTTCATGTTTGTATACGCTCTTGCACAATTGCCCTCGACACCCAGACACAGTTATTGTAAGGAAAAGTCTGAGCACGGAGTTCCGTACTATACACTATACAACTCCGTGGTCTGAGCGAACATGCTAGTTTCTGATACGGTTTGTAAACTTTCTTATCAGATGTAATGCTGTGGACGTTCTCGCTCGGTACTGATGCAGGCACCCACTGGATGTGGGAAATACTCACCATGCTGACGCGTCGCTCCAGTGCCTACTGCCAGGAAATGAAGAAGAGTTCCATGCTGGAAAATGCTGACCTTGACTCTGTGAGCTCGCAACCATCGCCGCGCGTGCTCAACACGCACCTGCTGCCGCCTGCCGTTCCCGAGATGACGTGGGCAAGTCAGGCTCGTCTGGTCATCTTTCATCGCAACCCGAAGGACAGCGTTGTCTCCCTCTACAATATGGCGCGTCAAGTGACTTTCAAGTCGGCGTTTGAGGGTTCGTTTGAGGGCTATGTGGATCTCTTCTTAAAAGGCACAGGTAGATGTTTATACCATTTTCGAAATTACGTGTGGGCACAATAAAATAAATACATCCGTTCTATACCTCCCCCATATCTTTGATCTTCCCACTTACTGGTGCGGACTAATTAGTAACTATTAACCTCTAGAACTGGTTACATATATTTATATATATACTTTGATGCGCAGATGACTAGAACTACATGTACACTGTGTGTTCCAAAAGTTGCCTGGTTTCATAAGCCTTTATATCTGCGCTACCGGTACATTGTAAGAGTGGTCATAAACGCCGTTCGTTCTGTGTATTTTAGTACATTTTTACGTACGGACAGGTGACAAAGACGCCTATGCAACTCAATAGATGAGTATTAAGGTGGGTAGATTTTGACTCTGCCTGAAGGAGAAGATTGTGACTACAGAAGTCCGTACGCGATGCATGAGTGCAGACGACGGCAGGGCACAGTCTAGTCTAGCAACCAAACGGACTGAAATTTACGCTTCCTCCCGAGGAGGACAGAAAAGTCGTTAAGCTCTGACGTTAAACTTCTAAAAATAGAAGACCAGCTGACGTGGCTGAAAGCAGAGCCATGTAGTCTATACTACCTGCTGTACCCATGCAAGGTATTTTGCCGCATATGATACGTACTTTTGACGCACGTAGGTTCTGCCGATGATTTCGTTACTGCTCACCGTCAGCTGGACTTGTGCATAGCCCCACTCCCCAACACAATGCTGGGGGGGTGGGGGAGAGCCTTACATTACTCACTGGAAATGATTCAG
Organism: Lanistes nyassanus; assembly: GCA_004794575.1. Classification (NCBI taxonomy): domain Eukaryota; kingdom Metazoa; phylum Mollusca; class Gastropoda; order Architaenioglossa; family Ampullariidae; genus Lanistes; species Lanistes nyassanus. Next base: position 60,409 of record SMGT01015425.1, on the reverse strand, counting down.
GCTTATAAATCTTCACCTGCAGTGAAGCTATTGGCTAAGATGCTTGTAATTACAAGAAAGATAAAGACTTTTCTGACAGTGCGCTAGCATATACGAATTGCATATACACCTTTCGTGTAAATGTATACTATACGAAGGGACTGGAAAATACGGTGGTTTGATGCCCCCGAGCCACCAGACGTACGTGTTTCCGGGGCATTACAGATCAGAAATCACTGCCCCACCTCCACCCCACCCCCCCCACCCCAGGCAACCGAATATTTTACCGAATGCTGTGGTCATACAAAGTCGGTCGGTATAGTAAAAAGTTTGGCACTTCCCCATTTCTGTGTGTGTATGGCATTGTACGTGAGCCTGTATCTATGCCTGTGTGCTTTTGTTCTTTGGAATAATATATTTCTTTGGCCGTGCCCACAGTACCGTACGGATCCTGGTTTGATTACGTTCGATCGTGGGAGGAAGCGCGCATGCGCATATCTACTGCCCGGATGTACGTGGGTTTCTATGAAGACATGCACCGCGACCCAGTAGGAGAGGTCAGCCGATTGGCTGAGTTCTTGAATATCCGGGCCAGTCCAGAGCTGTGTCGCGACATCACATCGGCCTGCAGCTTCCATCGGCTCAAAACAGCTGCAGAGGAGAAGCGCGGAGCTAGGGAAAGCCGGGCTTTCTGGAAACCAAATTCCACAGGTATTTTCAGAAAAGGTAGGCGAAAGGGTGTCTGCTGCTTCAGGTGCGTGTGTTATTTCTGTCAGACTGTCTGTAATATTTAACCTTTCTTTTGCCTTCCCCGCGCGGGCAGTTTTCCAGTTTCCTTCTTGAGTCTATACCCGTAGCGTTTACTGTTAGGGAAGGGAAAGGAAGAAAAGGAAAGAAAGAAGAAAGACCTTTGAAAAATATCAATGAGTGAGTGAGTGTATGTCTGTGAGTTATCGCTCCGTTTCTTAGAAAATTTTCCATAGCCTTTAAAGTCTTAAGCGTCTCAACGTGCTTGCTTATTCGCCAAATCGGAGTATGTATTTACACAAATACATGGCCAGGTTTGAGAATTAGAAGGCACGCTGATCACGTTAAAAAAGGAAAGCCGAGAAAGGTTTGAGGACGGGAATAAACTTGCACAAGTAGGGTTTATGTAATAATTAATGTCGATTATTGTCCCAATGACCCGTGAAAGGTGTCTTCTTCCAACAGGTCGAGTGGGAGACTGGAAGAACTGGATGACCCAGGAACAAAGTGAAGCTTTTGATCAGGCGTTCAACCAAAAGTTGGCTGACCTCCCTCATCTGCATTTCAGATTTGAAGTTTGACGTCTGTGAACTCTGATTGCGACTTTCAGTGTGGAGCCGTCACCTATTTTGCATTTACATTTGTGCAGTGGGTTGGAGGGGCTGAATGGATGGGTTGTTGAGTGAACGAGCGAGCGAGCATGAGTACGTGCGTGCGTGTTTATAGGGTCTGTGTATATATATATATATACGTGCGTGCGTGTTTATAGGCTCTGTGTATAATTATATATACGTGCGCGCGCACAAGCACGCACGCACACGATTAACAGTAGGAGCCGAAGACGCTGATGGAAGTTTTCTGGTGAGCGTAACATGCCCTGCGCGGCAGAAGCGTACCTTTGGAACTTTATTTGTTAACTCTGGACCCCAGATGGGGTACCGCGAATTCTGTGCCCTGATCTTCCCACTGACTGGCGCGCACTAATTAACTATTGAACCCCAGAACTTGTTACATATCTAAACAGTGTACCGCGAACAGCATAATATTAAACGTATCTTCTGGCCAGTGTTGTATTATTTTCAATGCGTGCGGCGACTAACAATACTGTACATACAAAATCCACCTTTCATCTTTCCTCTCTGGAGTTAGATATCTGCTGATAACACAAGGCTAATTATTAATTTTCGTCATGAAAGTGCAGCCATTCTTCAACACGAAGAAACCGGAGTGAACAGACCGCTCGTTGGGCCCGACGTCCGTAGTCTTAGCAACTTGACATTACGGTACGGTCTGCTTCTGAGGTCTCTCCTAAGACCTTATCTGGAATGACAGCGTCTGCGATGGCATGTTGACTTTCTGCTCTCTCCGTTTTCATTTTTCCCTTCCTTTCTTTTTGTTTTGTTTTAAAACTTAACCAGTTGCCAGAAGCTGAGCCCTGCCCCAAAACGTGTTTGCACTCAGGAAGCATGAATCTTTTATGTGTATATAAATGCCGGCATTTATGGGCATACGCGTGGGCTTTTTCTTAATTATTCACACTTTGGCAGATTCGGTAAAACGCTTAGACTGAAACCATGTGACGATTTAAAAAAAATTAGCGTTGGTAGCGACAGGATGAGACTGGAAGAACCGTATAATACAGAAGGCATGGGAATCAAACACTTCAGAAACTGGCAAAGTAATTTTATTGCTTTTAATAGTTTTTGTATGCCAACGTTTGCAGTTACAGCAATTTCCTGTCAGTTTCTGAACAGTTCTGATCAACTGATTTATATAGCTTAGCAAATCCTTAAACCAGTCAGCATATAAGGAACGAAATTTGCCAAAATGAAAAAGGTGCAGATAAAATGTTTTATGGTGCATCCACATTTAAAGAAGAGTCTGCTTCCCCAAGTGACAAAGGATAGCAAACGTTTATAAAAAAAACCATGAAAACAAAATTGTGCTTTTATCGAATGGACTTTTCTCAAACATCCTATATTTTACCAATACATCCTTTTTGTCGCACAAGCTACCGTTTTTCTGGGATACAAGTCGGTCATCTCTGGGTATAAAAGTTCCCAGCTTTTTCCTTCCTCCTACAGAATGTAACTCTGAATTAAAAGTGGTGTTATTAATCTCAGGGAGTGTCTTTCGATAAAACTCAATAGAATTTATCTTGATCCATGAAATATTGTCACAAGTTCCATTTCTTCACACTACCAGAGTCCCTTCGTGCAAAAGAGGAAACACCTTCATTATACGTAAAACCCCCAATATCGGCATTTATGCGTGTAATCAACGAGTCGCCATTTACGCACAATAAATGGATGCTTGCTCTTTTGCGTGAACCGAAACTTTCACGAAGTCGCCTTCACGGCGCGCAAAAGCTTGAGGAAAGCCGACGCGCGCAGTTCAGAACTGCTGGATGCTGATGCTTCTGCGCATCCCCATGCACTCGACCTCGTCGATGAAGAGCGTGTTGGCCTTGACCTGAATGTCCTCTTCCAGACTCAGCTGGTTGCGCATCAGACCCTTCAGCGAGTTCTGGGTGTCGGCCAACCTCTGGTTCAGCTGAGCGATAGAGGTCTGCAGCTCTCCCACCTGGCGAAAGCAACGTTTCAAACTACACCTTGTGACCACTTAAACATAAATAACTTTAACACACTGTTCAACTTCTGGGTCCACTTCAAACGATGCTGGCACAGACCCTTACTAGCAATGCTGACAAAACAAAACTGGTACACAATTAAGGAACACTTTACTAAGTGGGCGAATTCTTGTCAGTTTTTATCTTCGTTCCCTTAAAAAGTTATATATATATATAGTTTTCTAATTCGTATACAGACTTTCTCTCTCTCTCCTTTTCCCTCTCACCCCTGCCCCCGCTCTCTCTGAGAGAGAGAGAGAGAGAGGACTTGTGGAAGCATACCTTTAAGTATGTTATCAAGAAATGGGTTTGATTCACGTCAAAGGTTCCTTCCTTTGCCTTTTGACTGTAACTAGCAAGCCACTATTTAACATCTGTCTATCCATCGATGCAATAGGTATTCCATCACTTATAATTTGGAGAAGTCACTTCAATTTTGATCTTCTCTTTTAGCCTAAGACTTTACATAAGCGAACAATGGTGAGCCGACATTCTCTAACATCGCCACCCCCACCCACCCATACCACATCACAGGCGCGCTTACCTCCTCAATGAGACGATATTGCACGGGGTCTCGGCACAGCTCGACGTTCGGTCGGCCCTTGCGCGTGTCCAGGCGAGTCTCGGCCAACATGAGCGGCGCCTGTTTGTCTGCGATGGCCTTCTGCAAGCGAGCCACGTTCTCCTCGTTCTCCTTGATCTGTGCGATGACCTGCAGGAAACAGAGTGCGTGCCGCTACTGTCACTGTAGCCTTTCTCACCTAGCTTTTATTTGGTTGTTGTTTAAATCGGTGCGACTTTTAGGAAGTGGAGGACAACTCTCGAGGTCTTAGCTTCATAAGGAGAAATAAGCAATAAACTAAACTGCTAAAACTAAACTATTAGTAATGAACACACGTTGCCTACACGTGCGATGTCAAGTAGAATCTTCGCGAAAGGAAAATCTCTCTTTAAATAAACACTTTCGCGTCTGCCGTTTGTCGCGTACAGATTGAATGTGTCTGATCAGGACGTCTTCATGACCTGTTTCGTTTGTCTACTCTAGAAAAGACTCTTCTGAATATCTGCTTCGATTAACTCTCCAAAAACTGCACCAACTGAAAAGACAAAAAGCTGTTATAATCCCGATTAGGCAATAACCACAAGAAAATGTTTAACAGGCATAAATACCTTCAGAGCTTGTCTGTTTGCAGCAGAAAATGATATGCCTATGCTTTTCATTTCATTTTTATTAAATTCTTACAAAACTCTTAGGAAGCTAATGTTTATTATATTCCCAACTTCCGTGATCTACGCTATCGCGCGGGTAGGCAACGGACTTTGGTTACGAGGGGAAGCTACTCCATATACCCATTTCCTCATAAACTGCCTTAGTTATATTTCTTACTTTGTTAAGATGGTCTTCCAGTTTGCCTTTGGTGTCCTTGGTTTCAGCGATCCGCTTGTTAAATGCCAAGTTGGTGGCGTCTGTCTGCTTGCGGATGTCGTTGCTGGTCTGCTGCAGAATGCCGTCGATGTTGGAGCGTAGGTTGGTCGAGTTCATGCGTTCCCGCTCGGCGTTCTCGATGTTGGCATTAGAAAAGTCTTCCCACTCCGCGGGCGACGTGGAGCTGAGAAATAAAAATTGAAAATCATTGACACATGACGGACACTGAACTATAGTTTTGATTGGATGGTGCTGTATATGATACATTTATAAATTTGTGAGGCGATAAAGCGAGTGTATCCATCTCAGTTTTCAAATAATGAGCATTTGGTATTCTCTGACATGTAGAGCTGCAAAAATGTGATGGAGTTATTGATTACTGATTGATTGATCGGTTTGAAAAGGGAAGCGTGTGCAAGGCTTGCCATCAATCGTGGCCTAACTGCATGGAGCAAGTAAATATTGCTACTGTGGCAAGTAATATGTAAGTAACTTGCCCAATTGGGCACGTATTTTTAATATGCAAAAGTATAGTTTTCATTTGGGGAAGATGTAATTAAAGGCAGATTCAGACAAGTTAAAAAAATGAGTTAATGTTAAACCATGGTGTACATGAGAAAAATATAATCACTGGTCACTCCGTTTCTATTTGCTGAGTGATATACAGATATGGTGGATCTGCATCTATCTGCACATAGTTTTGTTATAGTTAGTAACAAGTACATATTATGATATGTTATTTGAGTGTAAATTTGACAGGTTTAGCTCTTGGTATTTGAAATGTGAAGATGCATGCGAAATGCAGCTAGGTGACTGGGCCTTAAGAGAACTATTATGACCAGACACCCATGAAGCCCTGCCCAGCCATGGCTGGAAACAGAGTTACATGTACTACAAAGGGTGAGTTAAAATAGTCTAATTGTTATGTATAAGCCAAAACTGTGAGCTACTAACTTAGCTTCAATCTTGACAGCTCCATCCTTGAAGCGAATTTCAGCTGAGTTATTGCGAAGCTGCTCACAGTATTCATCTATATCTTGCGCATGGAACTTGTCTTTGAGGTCCTTTTCCAGTAGATATTTGGCCTTCCTGTTTAATCTGCAGCATGAAAATAAAAACATTCAACCAAGAAGCCTGTTCTGCTTTTCTTCACATGATCCTACGCAGCATGGTGGAGATGAGAAGCACATGGCTTGAACAACAAATATGATGTGAACAAGTTGTGAGCAGCGTGAATCCCTACCTAATCTGCTCAACAGTTTCCTCCAAGGTGCGCTGTAGAAGAGCCTGCGCACCTTCAATAGTTTCCACTTCTTTCAGCAGCTCCTTCTGCACATCATCATGCACCAGATCAATGGACACTCGTCTTTCCCTGTTGACAAATATATCAGCTCATCTTGACATGGAGGAGTTGAAATTATTTTTGTCTTGTGAATGACATGCCATTGTGCTTTGTTTTAAATTTCCAGCTTTACTGTGAGATGGATCTTCCAGGATTTAAGTAAATACAAAATGTTGATTTCATGCATTTACACATATCCGTCTTTGTGCTACAAATAAAATTAAACCAAGATTCTCCCTTTTATCCATTTTGATTCCTGCCTCTTTCTCTCACTCACTTGCTGACACACTTTTGTGACATGCAGATCTGCACGTGCACAAGTCCATGTCCTTACACACACACACACAAGCTAATGCAGACTCTATCAGTGAAACAGAAGGATGGAACTAGAGGGATTTCTGCAGCTCTTTCTAGATATCATGGTGCAGATATTGCTATATATTTTGTTCATTTGTTTAGTCTGCATTGTATGCAGTTGCCAGTTTTTATATTAAATGTATTTGAAAATCACTAGATGTTTAGAATAGTTTTAAGGTAGACAGTATTTCTTGAACGTTGTTTTTACCTGTTGGCTAGACACTGTTTGGCAATGTGCAGCGGCTCTTCAGTTGCCTGGAGAGCTTTCTCCACACGTTGTTTATATGCCAGTAGACTGTCAATCTCGGTTACAAGTCCATCTAGTTTGTCATCCAGCTCCTTCTTCCAGTATCTAATGTCATCTATACGTTGTTCTGTGATGAGATTGAGAAGTTAGTTAAGGCATGAATGAGAGGCTTGTTTCTTCTGCTCCAATTATTGTTACTTTCATCAAAATGTGCATTAAAATTATGCTTTCACCCTAGAAACATTTTTTGTTCACACCAAGACAAACTGCCAAAGAGTTCTTAGACTTTGCATTTCATTAATACGTAAAGGAAAATATCAGAAAGGAAAAGGTAAACATTTTATAAGTCGACCACTGTGGATGAAGGAATCAGAGATCAAATGTTTCTCAGGGTCAACAATGTAAGGGAGGCGCCACCTCTGCTTAACTCCCTTTCTTTCCCCAACTTTGTAATGAGTCAGGTACCCATCACAGCTGAGTGAATGAGAAGGATTGTCCCATCACAGCTGAGTGGAATAAGAAGGATTATCCCATTACAGCTGAGTGGAATGAGAAGGATTGTCCCATCACAGCTGAGTGGAATGAGAAGGATTGTTCACCAACTGCATAATGAGGTCACTCATGAACTTGAGTAATCAAGCTTGTTGCTTAACCATAGTCATAAATACCAGTAATCTAAGCTCCAGCTACACAATAATCAAAACAGATATTTTCACAAAAATGTAGGTACTGAAATATGATTTTTAATGCTTTTGAAGATCGCTCTCAGATGATATGATGATTGTTGAAACTGGAAAACAAAATTTTCTCCCGAGCACAAATTGTATTATACGTTGCATCTCTCTTTAAAAAGGGACTGACTTCTGATTTTGTTTTTTCCCTAAATATATCACAATTTATAAACTAAAGCTTCAAAAGAAGATTTTTTAAAAAATGTTTATGTGTTTTTAAAACGATATATCAATTTGGTAAAGTGCTGATGATGAAATGTTAACAATCTTACACTATGTTTTATCTTGTGCATAATTGTGCTGATTAATTTATACCGAACTGAAGATTACAAGTATAAACAGATGAAAATTGAAAACATACGTAGTTTTTTCTGTACATCAGCTTGTGATCTTTCTGATCGTTTCTGAGTTTCATCAGAAAGACGTTTGGATTCCTCCACCAAACGTTCAGCTGCCTGTCGCTCAACCTCAGCATTTGCATACTTGGTCAGGTTTGACCGTGTCCACTCTTCGTGATTAAAACGAGGAGGGGGTCGCACTAGTTGCGCCATGTCTGAAACGTGCAGATTGTCACCAAGAGTAAAGATTAAGTACAGTAGACAAGTATTACGTTTTTATGATCGATGACCCACCCCCACCCCACAAAAAAGGAGTAAGAACAGGAGTTAGAAGTTCTCTGGCTTATCTCCAAAATTTGAGCGTAAAACTAATGATCGTTGACGTAAAACTAACACATTGTTAATTCAGTAATTGTAAATATATCGTAAGAACAATCATGCTAATGTAATACCGTAATCATGATTTGCAAAAAAAGGACATTTATCCCTTCAGTTAACAGATTGTTACAAAATTCGACCCTTTTAAAATGTAGAGTCCAATATATATGAAGGAAATACAAACCTTATTTGTCTTTTTCGTTTGCTGCCACAGTTCTAAATGTCTGTGGGCGCTTAACTCCACGTTGTTTACGATGGTACACCTCTTAGCAACGGTGGTTGTGGGGTACACCTTAAATAGTGTATTCTATTGGCCAACTGTCTTAGTTGAGTTGATTGGTCGCTTCTTTGCGATTCCGGTTGAACTTCGACATTAGAAGGGGCTCAGTCTATTTGTTACCACGTGTAGACGGCGGTATCATACAACCAGCATAATCAGGTCTTCAGCTGACGGGTGATACCTCTGTGCTGCACACGCCAACCCTGTTTTTTAGTCGGTGCCATGGATAATGGCAGAGAGCCTTTCAGATCTCCATTTTTGCGCCCTGTTTCACACAGCATGGCCGCGTCGACGCAAGGGCACATGCCAACCTCGAAAACACTGAAAGGAATTCTTGCTGGTAAGTTGATGCTGGCTTCAGCGATAGAAGCAGACGACATTTTAGTTTTAGACGATGTGACGTACTACTCACTTCAGTTATACGCTTCCGCAGCTCTTGCATGCTTACACCCAGGCCCTCAATGTAAGTCTCTTGTAAATATTATTGAATGGAGAAGGATTGAACATTGATCAAACTTATCTGACATGATTATCTATGAACGCCGATAAGAATTGAAAAATAATCAATCATGATAATGGGGAGCGCATTCTGATTCTCTATTCAGCCATCAAAACAACGCATCGTCAGTATCACCAACAATTAATAATAATTAATTGTGGCGTTCATCAGTCCTGTCCTATGGCTTTAACCACAGTGCTGCCCAAACACGTTTGTTGTGTGAGTCGACGCATGTTTACTATTTCTTTCTCACGTCATCTTCGTTTGCGTGTTTGTGGCGTGTTTCCGGTTTGCGAGCTAAGAGTATCGTCTGCTTCGGGACGGTGGTACGACTAGAGAGGGCGGGAAAGTGGTGGTGTGATGCTCATCATGCTATGCGCCTGCAGTCTTTTGACGGAGTGGGACACCTTTTACATATGACTGGAAATTAGTGTTGTTCGCTTGACGCAGCTGCTAGTGTTGAACAATGTTTTTTTTCTGTCAGAAAGCAAAATACTAAAAATAGGTCAGATGAATAAACGCAGCCTTGCCTGAATTTAGCGTAGCGCGTGAGCCTTATTATTAACCCTTGTAATTGTAGATCTATCAGTATTTGTTCGGTAACAGATCAGTATTATAAAGGGTCATATAAATGGGGCCACACATATGATACAGATACCAGGAGCAAGAAATATGCTCCCAAACCGAGTTTAACGTTGCCTCCTAATGAACGCCATCTGTGTACATGTAACATATAATTTTCATGTGACAAAAACACTGTATAAAAACTCTATAGGGCGTGGCGACTGTTTGTGTCAATGTAGAAAGCATATCCAGTATTTCTAGCTAAAGAAAATAAAATCGTTTCCACCTGCCACACAGAATATGCCTTTACACATACGAACAGTGACACCCCTTCCCCTATGGGGGGGGGGGGGGAAAGGAAAGTGAATTTCAAGGCATTGGTGTCAGGGATAGATACTGAAGTAAAATATTATGATAAAAAAATCTACTTGCCTCAATCCACGCTTTGTGCACTTGCTGGGCTCTCACGCACCCTAACTTTGCCCCACCCCCAATAATACCAGGTATGCATGCAAGCTTGCAACAAAATACATGTGACATGGATGTTTCAGTTGACAAGAAAACTCGGATTGCAGGATGTCAGCTGCAATATTTTTAGTAAAACAATTTGCACAGTCTCATAATTTTTTTATTTGCCCAAAGGTTTTGTTTGACAGACACAGGGTTTTGATTGCCTGAGGCAGTTAGGAAAGTGACTGTGTTAAGCACTTATAGTCTGTTGTCCATTGTCTTGTTCAAGAGCTGCTATACTAGTCCTGTGCAGTTACAAGTCTTGGGGGACAAGAAAAATGTTAAGAGTTAGCCAATTCTTGGCTAAACCAAATTTTGTTAACAGTGTGCTGGTTGAGAACTAAGAATGAGCTTTGCTAAGCAATTTATTTTGCGTATTATAAGGTCTGTTATTAGACAGACTGCACTGTGTTAGTGTTTCCAATAAAGCCTCATTTGCTGTAGAATGAAGCATTTATTACAATAGTTGTTACAGGTTTATCTTGTGCCCCTACACTTGCCTCCGTTTTCCATCTTATTCACCTGCAAACACTGGATCAGTGGAAGTTTAGTGGTAACATATATTGGTAACTAATGTTGCCATGAGAGAGCACAATTTAAATGACAGACAACAGGAGAGCTAAATGGACTGCTGTCTAAAAATAAAGCTGTTGCTTTGTCATTGTGACAGGAAAAGTACACTGTACTTGTTAAGACTTACCCTGCCATACCAGGAAGTGATATCTGAAACACACCTCCTTTTGCCAAATTCATGAAAGAGATAGTAAATATAGCCATATTGTAAAGCCTTTGAATGTGATATCTTAAGTATACCAGGATTAGTTTCAGGTGCTTGCTGTTAGTTTTCTTGGAATTCATGAGCAGAGTGACATTTTCAGTAAAGGAGTGTTGGAGACATCCACAGTTGCATTCAGTCAGTGTCCGTATTTCTAGTTAAGCACTTTTTTTTGGTGAGCCAACATTTAAAATCTACAATACAAGATAAGCAAAATTAATGGTCATCAGGCAAAGTTAAGTTTTCCAAAAATCTGTTATCAAGAGGTTGAATGACTGATAATGTTGTGTAGACCATGTATTTGCTTTTCACAAGATAAACATAGGCAGGTGTTTATCAGCTGCATGTCTAAGGTCAGTTGATCTAACGTACATCGACATACGTGTGGTGTTGTAATAGAGATAAATGCATGTATGGTAATGCTCTCATCTGCTGTCTAAAAGGTGTTTGTATTTAAATTAAATAGTTCTTTATTGAGTTAAGAGTTTTGCATCTGCTGCTTGAGATTTTTAATCAGCTTCATAATTTATATATTTTACATTTGTCAACAGTTTAGTATGAATTTTTCGGTTCTTAACTTTTTATAGTGTTAGTATTAATTCACTTCCATTTTCGCTAATTTTTTAGGAGTATTTATTTATTAAGTGCCATTTTCAAAAGAACAAATACATCAGTGGTGACACAAAGAGCTAAAAGCTCATGAAATGGTCGCCATGTAAGGAATATTTTCACTAATTTCAGTTCACATTAATTTGTCATGAATCAGCTCAAACTTACATTTCATTTAGCTGTAAAAGTTACATATCTATGTTATGAAAGTCTATGGATGGTATTTTAGGCTGACATAAACGACTATGTTATTTGCCTATGAGTGACTGAAGAGGAACTGGTTTAAATGCACATTCATGGAGTGTCAGCCTATGGTTGTCTAACCGCAGGCTAGGATGGTTTGACAAATTTGAATGAACATACTTGCAAAGATAATAGACAATTGTCTGCAACAAATATATGTTCCAGTTTTGGAGAATACCCTCACCTCTTATAATTTTGGTTACTGACACACAATCAGAATGTGTGTGGATAAAAATCTATTTGTTTTTGCAGGATCAAATTATTATTTGTAAAGGTTAGAGTAGGGAGGTCTTTCCAGTGTTTTCATTCTGTTAAATCATGCGAGTCTCACATTTATCTGACACCTGCAGATCAGAAAGCAGGCAGCTTTATGTTGGTTATAATTAGCAGCTGCTTTGGGTTTAGTAAAACATTGAAGTAGGCACCCCCTGTAACCTTGGACAGTTAGGCGACTACAGCAGCTCAAGGTTTCTGGAAATACATAAAGAGCGCTATGGGGCGCCATGAGGGGAATGGGTATAATGCTCATGGTATATAAAGAATTGCATTCTACGACTAACGAATTCGTTATATAAGTATAGAATTAATTCTTTAACTATGTATACCATGGCAATTCTTTACGAAAGCGATTTCGGTGCCAAGCGGCCCTCAGCAGCCCTTACGAACACCGATACCGCCTATCAGAGTTTATTCAAAGAACAATATGCACACATATAGCAGCTACACGTTGATAGATTCATGATAATCCCTCGAAATGTGCCTTTGTAAATGTCTAGTTATTCTTGTTGCTCATTGGGTATGGAGGTGTTTGACGCCCGTCGTCTGCTAACGCGCTAGCCAGGCACTCCTGCAGCCGCCCCAGTCGCACCATGTCACGGCCTTCACCTTGTGCAGCAGGAGGTGCGTTACTAGACGACGGGCACCAAACACCTAGCTACAATTTACCAAAAAACCCTATAATTACACATTTACCAAAGCGCATTTAGAGTGATTATTATGAATCTGTCAATGTGTAGCTGCTGTTTGTGTGCTTAACTTTACATATTCTTTAAATGAACTTTGGTGACAGTCTGTGTGTAGTGTCCGTGTAGGTGAATACACTTGGCTTGCAGGGGCCCCTGAGGGTCGCTGTCCTCGTTTTTGTAAAGAATTGGCATGGTATATTATAGAATTCATACATGGTTGCTGCTTTCAGTTGTATATTAAGAATGAATTGTATAGCATTTTGTGCTCATGGTATAGATAGAATAAACTGTCTTTATAGAATCACATTGGTATATTATAGAATTCATTCTATAGTTAAAGAATTTATTCTGTAATTATAGAATGAATTCATAAGTCATACAATGCAATTCATTATATACCATGAGCATTACACCCATTCCCCTCTTGGCCCCCCATAGTTTTGTCTGTATTTAGCATTTAGCTTGCCGCTGAAGGTCACTGACCTGACAACTTATTCCAAACAACTGTGATCTGACTGTGGGGGGATACAGCTATATATAGCAACATTTGGTTGTAGCCGTGACCCTTGACGGGCCCACCCCCTCCGCTACCTTCTGAGGGTGAGTTATTTGCATTAACATCATTAGCACAGGGAGGTATGTGTGGTACACTGTGTTTTAGCAGTAGCAGCGAGGGTGTTGAGCAGCAGAGCAGGACGTCCGTGTTGGTGCACCAAGTAAAACACGCTGACGAAGTAATTCTGGCTTCTGATAGAGGGACGTACAGGTGTTCCTGCTTTTTCGAAATGCGCTGACACCGTTTAAGGCCACTGGGATTGCTTTCACCTTTGAACTGAGAGGGTGTAGGTAGGACCTGGCAGTTAGGGATGGTCTGCAAACGGACGTTGCTGGTGTCTTAAGGAAGCGGTCGATAAGTAGCGGCAGCCTGTGACGTATGCTATCGGAAAAAATGACGTAGCATCAGGGATGCCCCCCCCCCTACTATCTCCACCCATGCATGCGTTCACAGACTTTCTTCTTTCCTTACATATGCGCGTACATATAAATGAGGACGAGGCGCTCCGCGGTAATGTTTACTTGTCACCGATACAGAGGGGCGTGGGTGTGCGAGAAGACATCACTTAGCGCCAACAGAGACATTCAGGACAGAGGTCGTCTCACCGCGTAAGGTCGCGTAAATACAAATGAATTAGATGCACACCCATCCCTCCCCCCCCCCCACACACAAAAGAAATGGTCATTTGATGCGTCTGATTTTTACAAAATTAAAAAAAAGAAAGGGGAAAATCGCATTCAGCTGTTGAATGCGACCAGTAGTGCATGATGGCAAACAAATGCTCTTCAGTCTGAGGACTTTTCTTATCGGATCATGGGCTACGTAGTCTGCGATCATAGACTGTAGCCTGTGGCGAGATAAGGAGTGACGACTTTTTTCCGGCTTAACGCTTTTTTTTCTTCTTTTTTTGTTGTAATTTTTGATGACAACGGGAGAAACTGTCTTTGTCTTAGGTCGGGATAAGTTTTCTCTCTCCCTCGCGCACGCACGCACGCGCGCATTTGTGATTTCCTTGTAACATCCTGGCGCATTTTCTCACCTTTGTGAAATGAACAACTTTCTGGACACGCGTATGTACATCTTCAGTACGACGTCAAAGTGGTTTCAAGGTCGAGTCGTGGGGATATCTTTTGGTCTCGTAGACAGAGGCATAGTAACCACGGCCTGGTGTTTTTGTAAAGGGGGCCCAAATATCCTGGGGATTCCTTGAGAAATCTGGGTCTTACAATCTCTCCCAAACAGCAATATTCTTTAAAGAACTACCATGTATACAGAAACAAAATGTAAGTCTGTTTTGCAGACGGTGTGGTGGCTAGGTTTGGTTCAGCTATCGAGCACGGAAGCAGATATTGTATATTATATTTTATCCAGCACAATTTGATATGCTAAATGTGGATTAATCTCGGACCCATCATCCCTCCTACAAACATCTGACGTCTGATACAGTTGGAATTCAGATATTGCGACAGTTTCCTTGCTGTTTTGTCTCCAAAGCAAGTACGGATGCCCAAAAGAAGGTGGGTGCCTATGATGAGCTCAGATCCGATTTCTAATGAAAAAGCCAGCGGCTATTTCTAGTCCGGCAACAATGACTTCTGTTTTTGCCTGCCACTTCCGCTCTGCGTAACTTATAGATGCCAACAAACATTTCTAGAAAACACAAAATGTTTGACCGGCTTAGGGGCGTACTTCTCGGTTCTTGCTCTAGCTTGCTAAGGTTGTGAACACTGGGCTATTGCAGTATTTGCTTGAAATTAGTGCACCACCTAACCCCTACAGCTCACGGCGAGAAAGATGGGAGAGAATTTTCCTTCACCTGACCTCTGTCTTGCATCTTCTGTCTGCGGTCATAGTCCACCGTACATCAGGTGTTGGCTAAGTGTTTTTATGTCAGCAGCTGCCTTACGATGTTCGCGAAGCAGGAGGTGCGCTCCTCTATCTCTGATTATGTTAGTGTATTGTTAGAAGCGCTGCAGAGGGAGTCGTCTAGACAAGAGTTAACAGCAGTTCACAGGAGTAACACTGTCGTGGCCTGGTAATCGGCTGCACGTGGGGTTTACGTGAACGCGACGCATGTTGACAAAAAGATCTAGTGACATTCACGGACTTAACTGTTAATCTTTAGTGACGAGAACAGCAACCTCACCCATTATAACATGAACACCGACCTTTTCAGCTAAGCAAAAGTAGTATGGGGAAGCAAAATTATAACTATGCACTGGAATTTAATTGCACCATTAATGAAAACTGTATGTGTGCATGGGCGCGCGACTATGTTTACATTGGAGGGGACTGCTCTGCTTTCTGCTAAAACAGCGAAGCAAAAGTGCGCAGAAACCCGGTTTGTGTAAGGGTGCCTTACTTTCATGTTTAGTCTTAAAGTACACGACCGAGCAATCTCGGTTTTGAAGCTAGCTGCGGCCGGCTGTTTCCAAACACCATCGCTGAACCCTGAACCAACAACAAGGCTGTAGACGGGAGGACATCACAGAATATCCGCTGGCTGAGGTGCAGACGCCGGGCTAACAGTGTCCGAGTAGATGATTAGAGGAGGGATTCAATGACGAGAGAAATGCCAAGGTTGTCTCAAGGTTGCCTTCGGAAGACATCGATTCTGTCAGCTGCGAGAAGCTGCTGTCGTGTACACCCTTTGAACGCCACCAGTGCTACGTTTGAACGTTTCCTTCCGAAAATCGAAGTCGTAGTTTCATAAATACCTGTTGGTCAGTGCTGAGTTCATCTCTCCCTCTGTGTGTGTGTGTATGTGTGTGTGTGTTCGTTGTTTTCACTAGAGTGTCAGTCTGCCTCGTCCGCGCGAAGTGTGCATGAAATGTGTTCGCGCGCGTTAAAAATCTACATTTATTATTATTATTAAATAAGTGAACTCTTTTGTTTTAACATAACGTATGACTTTACTGCGCGCGCACACACGTATGTGCTCGTGTGTGTACACGTCCTTTCACGTATGCTGACATAGCTTGTATTTCCCAAACAGCTGTCAATGTCATTGTATTCAAAGTCAGTAATGATGAGTTTCTCCATAACCGCACCCTCTCCCCTGCATCCAACTCTACCGAAGTTTTAATGACTGCCATACACAGTGGACGGCTGCAAGAGAATATTTGTGCTTGAATAAAGTTTGTATCCATCGCCAGTCTAGATGCATCTTTTTTGTGTGTGTGAAAACCGAAACTTTCTTGGGAACTGAACAGATGAAATGCTAGGAAAACAATGCTAATGAAGTCACACTGAGTGTGCAAAATGTAGGTGAATATATTACAGAGACCCATATGATTCACATATTTTCTGATAGCCTTAGGTTATGCCCACAGGAAAAAAAATGTCATTTGATAAAGCCCTTCGTAAAGCGCTCGATACACACGCTCCTGCCCGGCGCTGTCGAGTACACCCGCTAAAGGCAGCCCCTGGTACCCGACCATCCATGACGAATTGCGTCAGGCTAAGCGTGCGCGCCGTCGCGCAGAAAGGCTCTGGCTGAGATCACGCCTCACCATACACAGACAACTATATATTGCAGCGAAACGCTCTGTTTCCAAGCTAGTTTTTGCAGCTAAGAAATCCTTCTTTCAAGCACAGTTTGTCAACTATTCCTCGAGCAAAAAGCTGTTTGAAATCTGTAACAAACTAACAGGTCGAAACAAGAAATCGCCACTACCCACTGATGTTCCTGTCACACAGCTACCCGAGGCTTTCTCTCAGTACTTCCCACGCAAAGTCGCGGATATTCGAGCTGAGCTGGACGAGATGGTGCTACACTGTGGACCTCCAACCCTTGCTGACAACCTGCTATGTTGTTCATTTCAATCTCTCCAGCCCATATCTCAGTCAGATCCCAAGGCTGTCATATTAAAATCTAAACCTGCTACCTGCCCTCTGGACCCCATACCAACCCACCTTCTCCTTGACTGCCTGGATGTTCTGCTCCCAACTCTCACTCAGATCGTAAACGACAGTCTGTCATCAGGAGTTTTTCCATCGCTGTTCAAGGCTGCAATAGTAATGCCTCTCCTCAAGAAACCCACCCTTGACGCAAACAGCCTCAAGAACTACCACCCAGTTTCCAACCTACCCTTCCTCTCAAAAGTGGTTGAAAGGGTCGTTCTAAATCAACTTCTCGCCTACCTCAACTCAAATGACCTTATCTCTCACTCTCAGTCAGCATATCGCCCATTCCACAGCACGGAAACAGCTCTGACTAGAGTTGTCAACGACATTTTGTCTGCTCTAGATGGAGGCGATGTGTCTTTTCCGACCCTCCTTGATCTTTCCGCAGCGTTTGATACGATCAACCATACCATCCTCCTCAATCGTCTCCATGATCTCTATGGCATCTGTGGGTCAGCGCTCGCGTGGTTCCAGTCCTACCTCTCTGGTAGAACTCAGTCTGTACTTGTCGCTGACCAGTTGTCATCCCCATCAGCATTGTCTCTCGGAGTCCCTCAGGGATCTGTCCTGGGCCCTATCCTTTTCATCCTATACATCAAACCACTATCATCACTCATTCATTCTCACACTGTCTCCACCCAGTCCTATGCAGACGACACCCCATTATACAGTTCTTGTCCTCCAGCTGATGCACATGCCAGCATCATGACCATGCAGACTTGCATATCCGGTGTCAAAGCATGGATGGTCCACAACAGACTAAAGTTGAACGACGAAAATACAGAGGCTCTTCTCTTCAGTAAAAGAAATGCTGGAGTGACAGAATATCCCACAGCAGTTCAGATTGGTGATGTCGATATCCCTTTCGCTGACTCTGCAAGAAATCTAGGTGTTATTATTACCTTTAACATGACACTTGACAAATACATTTCCAACATCTGCAGATCCGCTTATTCTGAACTCAGAAAAATCAGCAGCTTCCGTCACCTTCTGTCCGATCAGGTTGCAAACACATTTGTATGTGCGTATGTTCTGTCTAAACTCGACTACTGCAATTCCTTGCTAGCCAGCTGTCCTCTGTATCTGCTACAGAAGTTACAGAAACTTCAAAACTCGGCTGCTCGCCTTGTCCTGAAAGTGCGCAAAACAGACCATGCCACACCTCTCCTCCGCACTCTGCACTGGCTCCCCATTCAGGCTCGGATCGACTACAAGTTGTCTACTCTCTGTTTCAATTTCTTCACAGGTGCATGCCCCAGCTACTTTTCAGAACTTCTTACAATCTACACTCCATTGAGACAGCTCCGCTCCTCTTCCAACGATCGCATTCTCTCAGTACCCCGCATCAGGACAAAAACATATGGACAGCGCATGTTCACCTTCTCGGCATCCACCCAATGGAACTCACTTCCCCACCACATTCGCCACTCCCCATCACTACAGACTTTCAAACGTAACTTAAAAACTTTTCTTTTCCGCAAGTACCTTGACTGACGTCGTGACTACCTGTCTGCATTAACCTACAACTTCCTCTCTTATGATACTTTTCAACCCATCTGTGACTGAAGGACGATTTGTATCCCAACCTGTGTTTCGTTCATCTCTCCCTTTGTGTGTTTGTTGCATTCGTCTCTCCCTCTGTGTGTTTGTTGCGTTCATCTCTCCCTCTCTGTGTGTGTGTGTTTTGTTGTTTTCACTGAGTATGTGCCTCGTCCGCGCGAAGTGTGCATGAAATGTGTTCTCGCGCGTTACAAATCCACATTTATTATTATTATTATTTACTAGACAAAGATGTGACATAAAGTTGTTTAAAAGATACACTGTCTGACTGGGTCAAATGTGTGTCAAACTGGAGGAGTCTACATGTTGGTGTGTTTGTAGATAATTAGAAAAATGGAGAATTATATTTTTGTATAAACAGATTTTTGGATAAAACTAAAGGACAATAATACTTATATATATATATATAAACATCTTTAGGTATCCCCAAATGTTAAAGTGTGCCACGTTCCTCAACAGTTTCTCAAGAGATTACTTTTCACTACTTAAAACTTTATGTGCAGAGGAAAATGTGAAACATTCAATGGTGTTTTGATGAATAATCAAATAAGCATGTCTGGGATTGCTTCTTACCTAAAATTATTTTCTTGACCTAAAATTATTTTGAAGTAATAAATGAGTTATGGTTCTCTGTGAAAGCTTTCAAAGTTGCCTTGTGTTTTGTTGAAGATTTGTTAACCTCAAAACATCAGCCTCATAAATTCTGGAAAGGTACATGAAAGCTTTTTGTTAAGTGGCTTTATTGAGATTCTAGAGATACCTGTAACTTGTGACCTGCAAGGGTTTATGTCTTTGCATAAATAGGAACTTGGAGATGTGCTTTGGTTTATTGTTTTACAACAAGTCATCAAATAAACCCTTTTCACAAGTAGCAGGCAACCCAGAAAACAGGTGCTGCATATATAGGAACTATGTACATACATGCTTAAGATGAGATTTGAAGCCACAACATAAATTCTTAAATCTTATGAACTTGGTTATTGCAAAAAACCTAAGTTGCATCACTAGACTGTCTGAAGCTTGGGGAGCTGCTAGAGTCCATGTGTTTGTAAGTAGTGTCTGTGTTGTCACTAATAATATACATGTAATGAAAATGATACAGCTTATAATGAAATTTGTGTGTGCATACATGCGTATGCACTTTATATGTCCAGGTGGAATAACTGGAGGCCTAGAGATCTGCATTACGTTCCCAACAGAGTATGTCAAAACACAGCTTCAGCTAGATGAACGATCAGGAGCTCAGAAGCGGTACACCGGACCCATCAACTGTGTCAAGGTGACTGTGCGGGAACATGGTGTCCGGGGCCTCTATCGGGGGCTCAGTGTTCTCTTGTATGGTTCGATTCCCAAGTCAGCCATCAGGTGAGAAGGACACTACATTACCTATGTCTGGCATATGCATGTGTCTTGGTACATTTTTTGCTAGTCAGTCCCTAAACATTAGCTAAGAGGAATGTGAAGCTAAGTGCTTCTGCATTTGTAATAGGTTTGCTTAAGTACTGTGATAAGTGCAGTCAAAACCAGTCACCATAAGAGAAAAGTGATTACAACGAGTGATGGGAACACCTGAACACTTTGGAATTTTTTAATTGAAAACAAACCATCTGGCAAGTTTGTGGCAAACCTCATCTGGTTCATGTCTGTGTTGATAGTCCATTGTGTAATTTTGTGTGGCTGGATGCACAGATGAGAGTTACATCAAAGATTGCAAACTGGCAGCACCCATTTGAATCAAGCTTTGTTCCTGTTACTGTTAATCATGGCAGGAATTTATAATGACCTGTCAGGAAGCACAACTCTTGTCAAAACCAAAAAAACAAGCATGTGGTACCAGTAATGTGTTTTGTGTGTGTGTGTGTGTGTGGTGGGAGGGGGTAGTATGGGAAGGGAGTGGAAGGCAAAGTGCATCTGTGGAGAGGAAAAAAAAGGTTTTGAAACAGATGAAATCATTTGACATTTTTTTATTCTAAACAAGGTGAAAGATACTCTAAAGGTTGTCATTTTTTTAAAATGTTTTTTCTTGGCACTTTCTGCTCTTACATTCATGCGTGTATGTTTATTCAGTGGTGCGTACAATTTTGTTGCATCTGTGTTACAATGTTTTGGCATACCACATGTTACTGATGCTTTAATAATGACTCTTTTAAAAATACTTTATTTAAAGGTTTGGAGCATTTGAGGAGCTAAAGAAACGCTCTGTTGGTCCAGATGGTGTGCTCGATCCCCACAAACGTATGCTGTGTGGTCTGGGTGAGTAGGCACAGCATGTCTCTGTATTTGCTGGGAAGCAATAGGGACTGCACAACTTTGTAATATGAACAAGCTTTGTGTCTGAGATGATAGGCACTAAAACTCACACTCACAGATGTACATATTGTATACATGTTTGTCTTTCATGCGTGACATGGGACCTGTAATGTCGATCTGTATGCAGGGGTAAGATGCACGTGTCCTTTGTTTTGTAAATTTAGTGAGTGACACATTTGATTTGTTGTAAAACATATGTTTGGGAAAATGAAGTAAAATGTTTGTGGTTTTTGTGTGTGTGCCCCAGGTGCTGGTGTTTGTGAAGCCATTTTAGCTGTGACCCCAATGGAGACGATCAAAGTGAAGTTCATCAACGACCAGACATCAGCACGTCCACATTATCGTGGATTTTTCCATGGTGTTTCTCAGATTGTTAAAGAACAGGGTAAGAGAATGCCACATTATAGAGGAAATGTTGCGGCCCTATCTTGTTGACAGGCACACATTTCCCCAGTGCTTCACTTTGTCCCAGAGGTGTAACATGTAATGGTAGAAGGTTTCTCTTAAAAAGGAAGCCTAGAGAGGGAAGATTTTGAATTGCTTTCATCCAGACTCTTGTAAGCGTTTTCCTTCATGCCAGGCTATACAAGACTTAGTGTTGATCATAATATTTAATTTGGCGCATGTATGGACAGGAATTCGTGGCGTCTACCAGGGCCTGACACCAACCATTCTCAAGCAGGGAAGTAACCAGGCCATTCGCTTTTTTGTCATGGAGACCCTGAAGGACTGGTACCGTGGGGAGGACAAAAATATGAGAGTTCCCACGTTGATTACTGGGTTATTTGGTGCTGTCGCTGGGGCAGCCTCTGTGTTCGGCAACACACCTATTGATGTCATCAAAACACGGTTACAGGTGAAGCAGTCCACAAAGACTTTTGGTTTTTGATTTGTTTACAAAATGTTTCACAGAATATGCTTTTTTTCTACGTTTGTTGGCCAGCTGTAGCAGAGAGTTTGTTTCTTGTCAATTTGCCATCCAGATATAGTTCATGTTTGTTGGTCAGTCAGGTGGTGCAAAGGTTAATGCTTGCCACAAAGACTGTGAGAAGAATGGGTTGTCAGTTCAGATCCCATCCCCAACACCTGTATTTCTGCTGTATGTGCTACTGTTTTGTTTTCAGGGCTGGATGCTTGCAACTGTATACACTTATCTGCTAACTCCGCCATAAAACACCAAACCAACACCACCCACCCCCACCCACACAAAAAAATCTCATACCACATACTGTAAAAGAAGCTGTGATGAAATAGCTGGAAAGATCAAAGATGATGGAAACAGATTTAAAAGATGCTGATTAGTAACATCATATCCACTTGGATGCTTTAAAAGTGTGTGCTTTTTCATGACCAGCTAAGTTAAAGATCAGGGGAAATAACAGCATCTTGTGCTAATCAACTGTTGCAGGGCTTAGATGCGCACAAGTACAAGAACACATTAGACTGTGCCATCAAGATCATGAAGTATGAAGGACCCAGAGCGTGAGTGGTCTCCCTTCTCAGTTCTGTCATTTCCTTCCTATTAACAAAATTTAACAATTTAAATTTCTCTTCTGAATTTATGTTTTTGAAAAACCCAAGAGTTCTTCTGTAGTGGTTGTCTTCATGATGTAACTAAAAATGTGTTAGAAAAACTGCTTAACCTTTCAATGAAAAAGAAAACTAATTCTGAAAACTTATCTTTCTTATTCCATCAGAAAAACATACGAGTCATAAATGACCTAAGTGAAGATAATTCAGTTTGGCACTTACATGTCTATGCATCGTCAGTTATTGTTTTGTCTAATGCATGTGTTCACACGCTTACATGCCAATGGATGCAAAGAACGAAAACCTGCAAAACCTTTTGTTTGTTGTCTGGATGCAGGTTTTACAAAGGAACCATTCCAAGGTTGAGTCGTGTGACGCTGGATGTGGCAATTACATTCATGATATACGATAACTTCATGCATGTGTTCAACCAGATCTGGAAAACGTAATGTCATTTCTCTGATCTCTCTTCTACCATGTGCATTTAACAAACATGCTGGTAATTTGTTGGTGCAAGAAGCTGCGGTGAATTTTTTTTTTTTTTTTTTAGAGAGAGCAAGCACAGGGGATGTTGGGAAATGACACACTTTCTTTACAATCTTTTTATATATATATTTACATCAGGGTGATAGATGAATTTTACGTATTTTGAGGATTCTTTGTTGGATGTGAAGACTTGTATGAAGAAACTTTAATTTACATGTGTATGCATGTGCCACAAAGTGGTATGAAAGGCCAGCATAGACATTCACCATATCATGTAGCGAAAAATACAGGATTTCTTTTTAAACCTATTGCTACACTTTAGGTTAACCACATCGACTACAGAAGTGGTTCATGGAGTTGACCTTGGCCCAGAATGCTCCTTGCAGTTTTGATATAGCAGTTCATTTTAATTTATACACCGAGATAACTTGGCCTTGCTTGATTTCTGCAGGTTTCAGTGCTGAGTTCATATTATACAGTTCTTAGTTGGGTATTAAAATAGGTAATGATACCTCATTTACACATGCCTGAACGTTTACAGAAATGCTGGACATGAAATCGAGAGTAACTTAGGCTTGCAAAAAGCTGGTAAGATCACAGATCGTGTTGAAAATGGATTGAGCAAACCAATCCCGTGAACTTTTTCAGTAGATCTTATTTGATACATTACTAGAGAGCTGATTAATGTCCAAGCATTACTAGTTTGGAAAGAATTTTATACTGTATTGGTGCATTATGTGCAAGTGTCAATTGTCAATAGTTTGAAGACTGTTATACTGTGTTTTTAAGTAACATGCAAACATCACTAGTTGACGAAAATTGCTATACTCAATACTGTGGTGTCGAAGAATCTGCAAAGATCACTAGTTTGAAGGAAAATGTTATACTGGGGTGTTAAATCTAACAGTATCCTTTGGTTCATCAGCTGCTGGCAGCTCCACTGGTGTTTAAGTGTGATCACAGAAAAGCAAACAGACACTTTATTGAATCTGTTAGATTTTGGGCAACAAACTATTTACTTTGTTGTATATTTATAGGGTGGTGGCTTTTTTTTGGGGGGGGGATGGTGAGGTCCATGAATTTCAAGTCTTTGTCATAGAGTTCAGGAAGCAAGTTGACCGAAAGACAGAAGTAAATCACATACATTCGTTGATATTCTTTGTTCATTATGTTGCTGTACACTTTGCAATACATCTTGCCTGATTATTATCATAGGTGCAATACCTATTTTCATTTACAGTATGACATACATATGTGGCCATCTGTTTTGGGATAGACAATTCTTTGAACTATTGTTAATTTTTATTTTTATTGGCTTTCATTTTTCATGTACTGAGATTTGTCAAACTTACAAAAAGTGGGTTAATGAGCGGATGACTTAACAGTAACATTTGAAATATTGTGCATGGTTCTGTTTCTGAGACAATCATCATGTTTTAAGTGCTATGGATATGGAGAACTTGAGTTTTTCATTTGAGTCCAGTTACCTTTGAGTACGGTTGTGATGTTTTGCTTGTAGTTTGAAATTCCATTTTCTGAATGGCCAGAACTAAGCTGAGGCACCTATCCACAGAGACTCAATGGGCCAGTCTTTCTGTAACACACTGCACGCATTTAAAAACACAGAACTTTACTGTTCTATTAGCACAAGTTGGACAGTCTATAAATGGCAGATATATAGTCTGATAGCAGGACCTGAGCACCTTGAGCACCTGTCTTGTACTAGAAAAAATATCTTAGGCACTGATGTAAATGTGTCATTTGCCATTTAGGATCTAATTCTTGTACAAATATACTTCATTTCTTGATACAGAGATAGTCTGAATGCTGTGGGTGTCACCAAGAAAACCCATGTGAACTAATGAGTTTTTGACTAATATTGCTGGAGAAAAATATCAACTTGATAAGGACATGTTCTTAATCAACAGAATCTTATGAGACCTTGCTTTACGTGGAAGTTGCTTATGATTGTCGTGTAGTCTTCGTCACCTGGCTTAGTCTTAATGAGCATAAAGTTTGACAAGGATTTTGGTGCATTGTCAGCATGTAACTGTTTATATTTTATTATGTTTTATATTTTGAACTTTTCATTCATAATTTCAGTTTTGTTGCAATGGTATTGTCATGTTTGAATTTAAACATTCCAGAAATCTGACATGATCTGTTTTATATATATCTAAAGGAGAGAGATCTTGTAGAGTGGACACTTCATCAAATACTTCATTGAGAGATATTGGTAACATTTCTTCATTGAGTTGATTTTGTTAATTTAGAGTTTTTTTTCACCAAGTTGACTAACAATGCATCTGTCTTTGCGGTGTGTACGTGTAGAAATGCACTGAGAATCAGACCTGGTATTCTGTGTTCTGTCATGACAACATTGACTTTTGCTTTGCAGCATTTATAGACCAGTGGGTTCCACTAATTTTGATCTCTTGTGTGAAATGCATGACAGGACCAGAAGGGTGACGTGGCCATAGCAGTGACTTGATGCATGCCTCTCAATACCTGCATGCCTTTAAGCATGAACAACAACCTGAATAAATTTGTTTAAATTTTGTTGGAGCATTTCTGATTCTTTTTCTTTTTTTAGTTTAGTGTGCTTCTGAGTTTTCTCTGGCACAAAAGAACCAGTACTGTAATAAGTTATTTGGGGAAACAATTCAAAATGCTTTAAAAGGTTAATAATTTGTTACATCAGCATACCTGGAGAAAGACTGCATGTTAACAGTTTGTCCAGCTGTGTGGTCTGATGGGATGTCTTTCACTTTAAGACTAAAAGCTTTGCCATTTTCCAAGAAAAAGTTTTATGTTTTGATTGCTGTTTCTTAATGTAAAATGGCAGTTTAAAAAGCTGATTACTTAAAGTTTATACAGGATATTTCTGTTTCTGTGTTAGAGCTTGCATTTTCTTTGAAAGGGACTGCTGTACACTTTGCTCACCAGCTGACCATCTTATTTTGTATATTTATACACACACACATTATGATAAAGCATATTTACACCCTTTTTATTGATTAAGAGTGAAAAGTTATTTTCCCGTAATACTGACTTAGTAATAAGCCATAGATCCAGTCACAGCACTTCCCTACTGTGCATCAGAAATAAGTAATTTTCTCTTAGGACCTTCTCACCACTTCGTCCTTCTCGTACTTATATTGCACTGGGTAACTGTTGATCAAGCACAGCCTCGGAAGGTAGCCTGTTTCTCGTTATATTTTCCTTAGTTTTTATTCTGAACATAGTTGATTTTTACAGTAAGATTGAGATAAATATATCGTAACTTTTACATTTTATTTAAAAAAAACTTTATTACTACCATGCAGATGACCAGTGGTAATGAGTATGCATCCCAGAATGCATTCCAGTTTTCTCGAGCATGTCCAGCCAATCTGACACTGGCAGCAGAGGCCTATCTCCAGAAAATTGCTCACTTTAAGCTTGATGTAGAATTTAGACAATTTGAGTAAGTGGGACATTTTCACTGACAATAGAACCAAGGAAAAGTACATTTTTTACCAAATCACTTTTTGAGTTCGTTTTTTTTTCTTTTTGGCATTTAAAAGACATGATGTTCTTTGCATAAGCATTGTTCCATGGAAGGGAGTGAGATTAAAATGTTCATGTTGATGATGTGGTCATATTTGTGTTCCATGTTTCCAGCTGTTCTAATGACTGATGCTTTGTGCGACGTTCTGTTGTCTGTATGTCTGATTCCCTCCTCCTAGCACTGACAACAGAAGATGCCTTAATTTTAACACAATATATTTTAATGCTTTACAGTGACTTTCCCTGCTAAACATACATAATGCATATGGAGTAGGCACCAAAGCCAAAATGGCTTAAGGGTGTGCTTGATTACAGGACAATACTCGACAGCTTTGTTATACCATGTGGGACAGTTGTTCATGCCAGAATTTGGCCAGTGTTACTCTAGAACCTTTCCTGGCACAAACATATCCTGCAGCAAATGTGACGACTACCCTGCTGTAATTAAGCATAGGTTTTAAGGTTTATCAGTTGCAATTGTGATTGTAGTTCTCAATGCCAGTAGTCATTGACATTTCTGTAGAGTTATTACCCACTCTGGTAGAGAGATAATAGGTGCTAACATATACTAAGTCTGTTTGGGTCCCATATCTAGTATGTGTGTAATATGTTGAGACTGGGTTTGCATTTTTATGGTTGCTTTGTGGCAATGTTCAACTGCAAGATGCTTTTTTCCAGACCAGTGGTTCATGTAATAAATGTCTGATGAATGACCTTGCCACTCTGTTGGACATATAAGTTAAGCTCTATTTGGAAAGAAACTAGAAACATAAATGTTGCGAAGAGAGTGAGCATGTGGTAAGAAAATAACGACTAAATCAAGGTGTATATACGTTATGGACAAAGCTGAGTAGATATTTCCAGGCACCCCTTCTATGTTTCCGGTATGGACACAGGACGGGTTTGAGTTCTCTCTTTCTTTCTGTTTTTAGAAGTTACTTCACTCTTTGCTTTGTCTTGCTCTTGATCTACTGCAGGGATGGAAAAGTTCCAAAATGATCTTGAGCCCAGTAGATTCGTAACTTCTGAAATTTATGAAATTTGCTTGTGCATTGAAATTTTCACTTATTTTCTTTGGCTACAGCAAGTTATTTTTTTTAAAGCCTGAAAGGCTATGATTTATGATTTTCGATGCTCCAGCAAGGATTTCTAGTGGCATGGGGTTACTGGATCACCCCGTTTTCCCATCCCTGGATTCTGATGTATTCAGTGCAGTGAGCCAAGGAGGTGCACCTAGATGAACTAACTAAACAGAGAGATGACTAGTGGGCAGGTGAGGGGATCACCCCTCCCCACCTGTAGAGTGTGTGTGGGGGGGGGTAGATGGGGAAACTATAGGGGCAGTAGCTAGTATGTCTTCCCTGTATGCCTGGGTAGATTTGGCAGTTGAACCTCAGTACCCACATAAAGATGAAGTTATCTGTAGCTGTGTGGGTGCACACAGAATTTAACATGTTCTACTGGACTGCTTCCTGTACACAACTGTGAGAAAAAAGGTCATAATGATTAGACAGAATTCACAGCATCCCGTGGTATGTAGAGCAGAATACATTTGTTTTCTAGTTACATGACTAAAGCATGAACAAGAATGAGCACGTATGCAGGCACACCAAAAGCATCATGCTTGCTTACTTTCCAACAACTTAAAGCAATCTGGTTACTGCTGCAAAGGATGCTATATTTCATGGTTACCATACACCGTCCAAGAATCGGTCTGCAAATTTGGTGCCAGCTGCCATGAAGGTGTCAGGGGGGAAAAAAATCACAGTACTCTATATATCTCACTGCACCTACTGTATTCAAAGGGATCAGTAAAAGGCAAATTTCTTCCTCACTTTTTACAGAAGAGAACAAATATTTAAAAACACTAAAAATTCTTACTAGACTAGTATCCTCTTCTCTAATTGACTCAAAGCAGACATTTGCAGGAGATCACAGATCTGTATCATGATGTAGGCTGGTGTTTTGGTTGGTAGAACATGGATATCAGAGTGAAAGCCAGATATTTTTTGGGGGAAAAAAAAGCTCGCAAGTGACTCTTGTTGGGGGGCATGGGAGGGGCAGAGAGACATTGGGAGTGAATAATCCAGAGCAAGACATAAAAAGATGACTCCATTTGATTGGTCAATGGCAAGTATCGGAGATGCATGTTAAATGTAAGAAATAGGCACAAGATAATTACATGTAATCACAAAATACAGTGTTGGAGTCTGCCTACATATCAAGTCTGAAAGAAATATACATCACAGAGTTCATAACCCACTCTTCCTGAAAAAGATATTCAATCACGAAACCAGCCCATTTAGCAAATAAAGGCTGAACAAAAATATAAACGGGGACAACACTGTGGAATAGTCCACAAAATATGTAGTGCAAAAAAAGAAGAGCTAATCAGACGCTAAATAGTTATTGAGATCTCGTGCATAAATGAAGTTTTGCATTTTGTTGTGTCAACTGTAACTGTATTCTTACACTATTTGGTACATGCGTACAAAATCTGCACAGCATATCATGAACTGCTTTATCTGGGACACCTAATGCCTCAGCAATTGTAACAGCAAGTAATTGTGGCAGCCAATTTTAACATCTTCAGCATAACTGCCTAAGGCAGCAAACAGAAAAAAGATCAAAAAATGAAATATTTATATCTGAAACTTTGTACTCGCTTAAGAAAGCGTATGCATAGCTCACCCTGCATAACACAGAAAGCTGATTATGTAGCACATGTCCTTTAGCATGGTCGAACTTGGTAGTTTGTGGACTTTTTTTTCCCAACCAAACTCAGGTAATCTTTGTTATGGGAACAATGTGAAGTGCTATTCAAAGTACTGCGGAATCTTAACAAATGCTCAGGTAATCTTTGTTACGGGAACAGTGTGCAGTGCTATTCAAAGTATTGCGGAATCTTAACAAATGTTCAGCTAATCTTTGTTACAGGAACAATGTGCAGTGCTATTCAAAGTATTGCGGAATCTTTGCTGCAGAAACAACATGCAGCACTGTTCAAAACACACATGTACCTTAACAAATGTTTAAGTAATCTTTGTTATGGGAACAATACTCAGCACTTTTGAAATTATTAGTGAACCTTAAATGCTTAGTTATTCTTTGAAAATATGTTACCAAGTGTGAGCAGAGGACAAGAAATGATGAGCCAGAGCAGTACACTGCTCTGATCCACAAGTGTTCATAGAAGTAACAGTATGTAATCCATGGAGTGGGGTTCAAAGGAGACGACATCTTTCTCCTCCCCACTCAGTTATGTAGCTCAAAACAATGTGACATCAAGCCAGCAAGTGTCGCTGATGTTTCATGTAATTGTTAATCAAGCAGTTTAAAGCTTCCTGGTCTCTAAGACATGCAAAAAACATGTTAGAAATCTTTACAATCAAAACAATTTTTTTAAACAAGAAAAAGATAATGTTGGCAGGACTTGACATGCAATCTGCAGCATATCAAAAACATCAACGAAAAAAATCAGCTTGCATTCTGGATGGATTCCAACTAGTGGGGGGAAAAATTTATTTCACAGAGAAAGGTCATCACAGGTCAATTTATTCTGCTGCAAACAAAGATTATGGCCATCCATTAGAATGAGCATTTCAGCACTGAGGCAATCAGTAACTTATTGCTAATGATATATGTCCAGAAACTTCAGCCGAAAGCTGTGGATAAGCTAGAACATTGCCAAAACTTGCAAAACATAAAATTCAATCCATAAAAGTCTTCTGGAAAAAATAGTTTTGTGGACCCTGCGGGGTCAAAGAGTTAAAACCCCACAATCACTCTAAAAAGGTTATTGCATTTGCTCATTCTGCTGCTGATTATCGGCCCCTTGTTTTTACCATATCGTTTTTTTGGGTGGACTAACAAGCAGTAATGGTTTGGTCTGGAACTATTCTGCTTGCACAGTAAGACAGGTCTGCCATCATTCCTGCAAGGTTTTTAAGATCTGGATAAAGATTGTTGGTAAACTTCATGTACCTGCTTCCAGAAGCTAGTACAAATCTGTGCAGCTGTTCAGTTTTAATACTTTTACTCATTCTTACTCACTTTATGTTTAGCAGTGTACTCGCATAAACGTGCTGATGTGGCCAGATTTAAATGTAAATGAGGGAAGCGTAAAACTGTGCTAAACTGCACGGAACACACAGGAATTCTGAATATACAAGTCTTGCATATAATTACCGAATACTAACAATGTGCATAATTTTTATACCTGGAAACTTTATTTTGGGGTGGGTTTGGGGAGGTTGTGGTGGTAATGGTAGCAATGGTGGGGTAGGGGCGGAGAAAAGATGGCTACCAGGCCAGGCCCAGGCTGAATGCGTGAGTAGTTGTAAGACCCATTTGACTTGTGTACAGTACAAGAACTTTTAGATGCAGAGAAGAGATACGAACGCTCAATCCAGGGCGATGGTATCTGTACATCCGGCCATAATGGCGGTGGTAAGGCCGGTAACCTAGCGTATTTAACACGAATCTTTACGTGCGGACTGGAGGGGAGATTTCAATGCCATGTAATCCAGCTTCGCTCGGCAAATTAAAAGCTTATCAAAGTCGGGGCCTAGTGAACAACGTGCTGTATGTCCGGACCTTTCAGAGTCACTTTTATAGACGGCTCTTCAACAGCCCCTGGTAGATGAGTGTCATCGTCAAGGTAGCGGAGCGACTTGATGGTCTTGTACTGGTCAGGTATCTCCATCATCACATGCAGCGCCAGGCAAGCATCGGGGTTCTTGCGCTTGGCCGTCGCCTTGTGGTAGTTGACAAACTGGAAGTTGTCGAACTCCCGCTCAGGGATGCGGTTGTCGAAGTGCTCCATCGCGTCCCACGGCCCGTCACCCACGCCGACCACCACGATGCTGAGCGGGTAGTGGGAGGCCTCGATGATGGCGTCCACCGTGGGGCCGTACTCGTTGACCTGTCCGTCGGCGATGATGATGAGGATGTGGTAGCAGCCCTTTGTTTTGACGATCTCGATGGCCTCGTGAATGACGGGCGCGAAGTTGGTCGGCCCGCCCAGCGTCACGCGCCCCACCAGCCTCTCGTAGCGCTCCAGCACTTCCGAGAAACCATAGCAACCGTTGGGGTCCTCCGTGAAGGAGAACGCCTTCCGTCCGCGCGTCAACTTGTCGCCAAAGCCGAACGTCGGGATGTAGTTGTCGTTATCGAAAGATTCCAGCGTGCGGCCCATGATGGCGATGACTTTCTGGTACGGGTTCAGAATTTTGCCAGGCACGACGCGGTGAAGACAGTTCCCGCCGAACGTCTTGCGGCCCTGCCACTCGTTGCTGGCGCTGAAGTCTATCCCCAGGATAAGCTGGCAGCGGGTTAGCCCTGCCCTCCGACAAGCCTTGGCCACCTCCTGGAACGAGGAGAAGTGGTCCTCGAATGAGCAGAAATTCTGGTAGTCACCGAGACCCAGGACGGACAGAAACGTGAGTTTGTTGGCCTGTCGGTGACTGCTGATGGCGGCGCCAAGGGCGTTGTCCTCGTGACCTCCAGGGTTGACCTCGTGTCGCGGGGTGGACAGGCGGTGCTGGCGGCGACTGTTGTAGAGCCACAGCAGCAACATGAGCACCACGTTAGCGCAGATGTACAGAAGGCAAGGCACTAACGACATGGGCTGCCCTCACTGCCACCATCCGCACTGCAAAATACCGCAAGAGTCTGTGTCAGTGTCTGCATGCACGTCGCAATCTGCACTGCAAAATATCAACACTAGTCTGTGCTAGTGTCTGCATGCATACCACATCCTCACTGCAAAATATCAACACTAGTCTGTGCTAGTGTCTGCATGCATACCACATCCTCACTGCAAAATATCGACACTTTGTTAGCGCTTTCGTGCATGCCACATCGCACTGATTTGATCCGTTTTCGACCGAAATCTCCCCCCCCCCCCCACGCCCTCTTTTTTCTATTCTCAGAATGCCTGTTTTATTTGACATAGTCGAACAGTGCCAGAAGCCGGTGTGAAGCCATTTGTAAGACTTCCTCCTTTACCTCAATCCGTATCATCCTTTTCTCTGTCTACGGGGTAGGAATGGGGGAAGACAACGCCTGGAGGGGGGAGAAAAGTGAGATGGGGGGGGGGGTGGACAAGTGAAGTGCGATTTCAGAACAAGAAATCACTTTCCCCCCACCCCCACCCCAACAAACTGTCAAGGACCCTAACCACACCAGAAGATACGAAGTTGTGGCCGACGTACCTGGTGTGTCGAATTAAAAACCCAGGCCGCCAGCAGATACCGCTGTTGAAGACCCTGTTGATCGATACTTCATGCGGCGGCACGCTGTCCGCTGATTGCAGAAGGCAGGATGAATCAGACCTGGGGTTAGTCCAACACAACAGCCGCTGAACGTGGACCTGGTGTAGCTAGTGTAACGCCGTGAAAAACCGAGAAGAAACGACAGGAAATAGCGCCAAGCAAAACCTGCCTTTTGTTTGTTTTTTTTTAGCCCAAGCATAGTGGGGTATGGGAAACCCCAGTTAGGGTGAATGTGTTATCTGTGACTCGCACAAACATGATTGCAAGTTCCACAATTTTGCGCCAAGGAATAACACAAAGGATGCACGTTTTTATTCTCCAAAAACGTGCTTTACTCTCGCGATTGCCTGCGCACAAAAAGGCTTCTTCCAAAACATTTATACTCCCATAATCCTCAGAGAAAATGCCATGCATTAAAGAAATAAAGACATAGTATAGATATGAAATTTATCTTCCTTTCGCCCAATCCCATCTCCACCACCACACACCGATTCCAAAATAAAAGACCACATTTTTGCTGTGACGCTTTAAATTTTTTTTAAAAAATCCAGTCTCAAGCTGGTGAAAAGTGGCGGGAATAGTGAGGTTCTGACACTGGAGAGAACTCGAAGCAAAAGCCACCTGACAGTTGATGAAAAAGCACAAAAGATTACACAAAATCTTCTCCACACACCACACAGAAAAGCCAAAGAAGAAGCGGAGGGAGGGAAGAAAACGTCGAACAAGAGGTTTGGGCTAGTGCTCATTCAATGCACTACAGCCACAGCTGGCGAGATCGACGCGACTTTATCCCGCCGCAGTTTATCTGCTGGGCTGCACATAAAGCAAGCCCATTTTTTCCCCGCACAGAACCCTCGAGTCTGTACGGGATAGACACAGAGCCCACACTATCGTTGAACGTGAATGATAAATGGCACAGGGCAGACTAGAAAATGATACGGCGAGG
The DNA here is from genome assembly GCA_004794575.1 of Lanistes nyassanus. Classification (NCBI taxonomy): domain Eukaryota; kingdom Metazoa; phylum Mollusca; class Gastropoda; order Architaenioglossa; family Ampullariidae; genus Lanistes; species Lanistes nyassanus. The sequence goes on along the minus strand of SMGT01015425.1, from coordinate 26,672 downwards.
GGCGGGAAACAATACGACAGGTCGACGCCGAGTCCTGGGTCAGGGCATGCGCTGCAGGAACGTTCTGCATCTAAATTAGTCAACCTCACCTGGTGCAAAGACGCGAAGAGCTAATAGGGCTACTAAACTCAATGGTCAGCAACATGATTTCATTACACTTCACAATCCATCAGGGTTTTCCGCTCTACTCAACGACAGAATCGGGAAATTCATTCGTAGTGAACAACAACTTGATAAAACTCCTTTTCTTTAATTCTTGCTCTCTTTCTTTGCAAGGCGTTTGACCACATTTGTAACAGTTCCCGTTATTCGACCTAGCGTAACTGTGGGGCCAGCATTATGGCTGTATAATCGTTGGATAACCGCTTCCGACAAATAAGGTTGTACCAAGGACTACTATAATCATGATATAGGAGTCCTTGGGTTGTACTAAACTCATGCCATGTCAGTTCTTATTTAAAGCGTTGTAAGGGGAAGCGACTGTAGTACTATTTTGCTCCATGTCAGCGCGGTTACAAAATCTCATGCAATCCAGCCCAAGGCAGCTGAGGCGGGGGCAGGGGGATTTTCACGCTGGTGATACGATCTTCTGGGACACCCACTGACTAGACCGGATAGGGTTGCTCACTAATCATGTGAAGAAGCCAAAACAGTAAGCCGAGTCGCCATGCAGCGTCCACCCTGTTGCGGTCGCCTTGCCCGTTCTTGCGCACTCGCATGCACGACCACCCGAGCACACACAGTTTCAATCCGATTTCCCTTATTTAATAATCTTAGTACGGTGAGAAGGTACATCTTTAAGAGTACGGCCACAGTAGTTACAGAGACATTATATAAAGGCAAAACACAAGCCTACTGCACTAGCAGACAGCGCTGAAAAGTTAAGGCAGAAATTACGATCGCTAATGCCAAAACAAATTAAGCGGGTAACTGAAAACCCGATAAAGTTGCCTTCTGTTTCCCCTGCAGACACTTGATGTTGCCAAATTGCTGTTTTTGTAAGAGTGTTTATTGGGGGGGAGTATCAAGGTTTTCGTCTCAGTAGCAATAGGCCATAGCAGTACTTGAAGAATCTCTGCATCTATGAAAAGAACCTCAACCAACGTGCATATATAACAGTGAAAAACATACAAACAACAACAAAAGGTGCCGAAAGCGAGTGGCATGCGTGCGAGAAAGGGAAGTGAAGCCATGTCGTGATGTGAGAGCCAGCGTTTCTCGTGTGTGTGCAACTTGCCTCTGAGTTGTGCGAACAGGGACAGCCTGTTCTGGCGTCACACAATACACACATAGTCGCATATCGGTGGCCTACTGTCGTGCCACAGCTCGCCTTTTCACGACGCGCTGAGCACGTGCGAAACGGGGGTCAGCAGACCATACCTGGCGGTACCCCACCCTGCCATCAGCCCTCCATCAGCATGCAGAAGAGAAAGCAAATTGTTCCCTGAGGCATATGCATCCATTGTCAGTAAGTCGAGGGAGTGGCAGGCGGCGACGGCGGCGGCGGTGGTGGTGGTTTTCTGACAATACCACTGCGTCTGCTTACAACAGAAAAAGAAGTGTTTTCTGTTTTCTATTTTTCCTTGTGTGCTGTTTACGATGTGCAGTTTTACCCTGGGGGAAAACGCCATGGGCTGCAGTGTTAGTCCCTGACGCAGTAAGATGAGTGAAATGAATTCCCCGTCCTCGGGCAGCAGGGCTGGTAGTGGATGAAAGCAAGGAAAGTTCACCCTCACAACACCCCGTAAGGAAGGAAAATCAGTGACACAAGTTTTTAATTCTATTGTCCTCATCGAAAAATCTTCCTCCCCTGCCACCCTCCCTCTTCCACCTCGCTCTCTTTCCTCAATCAGCGCTGGGGGATATGTGCACGCATCAGTACCTACGTGTGTTTAAGCTATTTTTTTCTGCGTTCGTCCCTACGGAGCGCCATGAACAGAGCTGGCGTAGCCCCAACGATTATATTCTATTTCCTGAGTATTATGTCGTATATAATATTTGGTAGCACTCATGTGACGCAATTCCAGTCTAGCTACAATAATTCCATTTTACAACGATACAACAGTTGACAATAGTTGCACATGTACTTTTTGTATATTTACTTTGTACGAAGTTCCCGTCACGACATAGATAAAATAAGCTTTTCATACCAACGACATGCACAGCGGGTTTAAAATTCATGACAAAGCTATATAATGGATTGTACAGCGACGCTATGCACTGGATTGGCGAAGATTGGAATTATATAACTAGGCTGATAATTATGTAGCTCTAGAGTGGATTTATATAGCTAAATAGTGGAATTGTATCTGTGTTATATCCCCGGTCCAAGAAAGATTGTACGACGTTCTGTGAAATCCCTCCCATGCCTCACCAACCCCTGCACCACGTCCATCGTCAGAAAATGTCAGCAGAGACATCGCTGCTGATGTGACCTGCCCAGCCACCCAGCTGTTCGAACTCCTTCCATCGGGCAGACGCTTTCGAGCACTTAAAACTAGAACAGCTCGGTTTCACAACTCCTTTCCACAGGCTGATCTCTCTCTCTCTCTCTCTCTGTTAACAAGCAACCTGTCTAGCCAGCTATCTCTCTAGCCCTCCTTCCTAGTCAGTTGCCCTCAACATGGCAAAACTCAAGGAATCAGTGTGTGTGTGTGTGTGAGGGGTTGCGGGGTTGCGGGGTTGCGGGGTTGCAGCATGGGCGAGGCTGCTGTGTGCGTGTGTGGGTGCACGTATGGGGAAGTGTCCCATTGCTCTATTTTAGGATTTGACTGTTGGATTGCCTGTGTTCTGTGACACCAAGAAAAGGTCCTATGCTTGCATTTGGGGAATAAAGTATTATCTTATCTTGACTGGGTGTACTATAGACTTCCACTGCCAAAAATCAAAATTAGGAATGTAGCCATCACAATGTGATGTCGCCTAGGTTTTTAAAGCTACAAAAAGTAGGATTTTTTCGGGCACCTAAATTTGGGATCTACTGGGCACAGTGCTACGTCCTAAAATCTGTCTTGAGGTAAGCCCAAAAAAGAGATTGAATGCCCTTATGAAGAGAGTCCTTCCTTCCTTTCTCTCTCTTTTGTTCCTCCGATCGCTTTCTCAGTTTTACATACGCTGTATATGGCCAGTTCACCCGGTGTATTTTATTCCCGATTGGACAGGAGATGCCAGTACATATCCAGCCAGTAGACTCAGTAAAAGACAACCAAAACGAAGCAAAGCCTTTCCACGCAGCACAAGCAGTCGGAGATTAACGCGCGTGATGGCACCAAGGCACGCGCAAGCTGAAGGTCACGGCCGATCAATAAAAGATCAGCACTAAAGAACCTCCTTATCAGCATCACGCCTTCCTACAGAACCACTTCATTTTGCAGATGGCTAAGACATTTTTTTCCTGCAAATCATACTAGGAATGTTATTCTTTTAAACAGAGAATACCTTAATACGAAAGATGAAGACAGCACACCTGCTAGCTATACCGACCATGACGATCAAAAAAAAAAAATTGACTCCCCCTTCCCTGCCACACACTTATACCCGAGACTGTATAGTGAGGAAAGTGTAGCCTTTTCACGTACAGGCATGCAGTTCTGCTTTAAGACTTGTTGCCTTACATGTTTTCCGACAGCAGTTTTATATGATTTTATATATGATTTTATCAGAATGTGCACGCCTGCAGGGCGTTCTGGCTCCTAGGGCACTTTGCTAAATGGACTGTAGTCTGGTCTTTCGCACAAATCGGCGGCCACCAGTAGTTTGTGGTTAAGCCCTTTTAGCTTTGCCCGCCATTGTTCGATGGTTTTATCAGCTCCACCCAATATAGGTGCATGGGGGATGGGCAAGCTGTGTAATAGCTTCTAGCCAGCAGTCAGGCATCACGCGGCCTAAGGTGGTACCTTCCCGTACCGAAGACCAGTGAAGTTATAAACAACAAACAACAAACAACCGTAGGGGAGGTATCCACCACAGCTGCAAGCGTCTCCGGGCTGACTTATTTAACTGTCTATTCCACAACACTGTCCTTCACTGTCCCTTCTGTAACTAATAGCCGGCTTACTTCATCAATAATCTATCCTAGCTCCCTTAATCTTCTTCTCGAAAACCTCTCCATACTATCTGGCATCACTCGAAGTGACAATGGATGCTGGTGCAGCCATGAAACAAGGACCTGAACCAGAGATGCCTGAAGTGAACGGTACTCCACCACGAATCCAGATCATACCACCGTAGCTACGAAAACAGCCAGCAGCAAATATAGGACTGGCTTTTACTGATGCACACCGCTCCGCTCCGCTCTGCCCCCTGGTGGGCCAATCGATAACGTTTAGCGTGCAGCTGGGGCGGGAGTCAGTGCAGTGGACACCCGATTGTTTTGCAAACAACGTTTCCAGCAGTAGCGAGGGACACGAGACAGGGGAAGGGAACGAGATGAGGGTGAGTGTGTCGCCACAGCAGATCGATGGGCCCTTCGGGTGCGAGGTGGGGAGGCTGACTTCAGTGACGAAGCAAAATCTAGCTCGAGTCAGGCAGTCTGCATATGAACGCCGCTCACGCCATGGCCACAACCGGCGGCTGATTTTCTTTTTTGAAGTGCTGCAGAGGTTTAGTCTGAGAGCACAGACAAAAGAGAGAGAGAGAAAGAAATTCTGAGTGTGTTCTAAGCACCGTTCTGTTGGCCAACCTTTTCGGAACACCGGGCCACTTCACAGTTTCTTTAACCATCCGCGGGCCGCATGTGTGTGTGTGTGTGTGAGAGAGAGAGTGCGTCGCGTTTTCTTTTTACCTGTTAGGGGAAGGGGGATAATATGCACAGGGTGTTTGTGTTTGTGCTGGATATAAATTTATACCTAACATACCGTAAGAAATCCTGGACTTAAAAGTATAAAGAAAATAATAGATGCTCATCTGCATTAGTATGATTTTTTAAACCTGGTGATTCTTTGTGAGCTCCTGGATATTAACAGATAAGCTTGAGGTTGCTACTTGAATACAATTGTAGGAAAGATATTGCATTTCTAGAGATCCTTCGCGGGCCACACGGGAAGGCCTTGAGGGCCGCCGGTTGGCCACCCATGGCACCGTTTTCTCGGTGGAGCGTTACGGCAGACGTCTGGTCCCGAGTTGCCCCTGATGCGCTTAACCGCTTGCGAAAGTAAGAAAGAAATTAGCTTTCCGGACGATTCGCTGACACGCCCTCCTCCCCGTTTTTCGTGTCTTGGACAGGCTCAAGTATTGCGGCACGTCAGTCCGCCAACCCGACAAAGACAGATCGTCTGAGAGTCTCAACAGCTGTACACATGAAAAGCCCGAAGGACGGATTGTTGTACAGAATCCTTTCGTGTGGCTGCCGGCAGTCGGGTAACTCTTATGACGCTTGTGTTGATACACGCAGTTTTATTTCCCTCTCACAACCGGATTAAAATATTCCCAATATTGGCCTCGCGGCTAGTCATCAGCTAAGACAGTCATCAGAATATATATAGACGTAGTTTGGAGAAAACTTGGCCTTGAGGACAACGGAAGACCACAATGAAACAGATCTCGCATTTTATTTATATCAAATCTTTCCTCAAAACATAAGCGTTCACCGTGCTATCACACTACAATTTATTAAATAATCACACGCATGCAAGCGCGCGCGTGTTCTTGTCTCTCTCGTGCTCTTTCTCTCTCTATCTCTCTCTCTTTCACACACACACACACCAGAAAACTCCTCGAACCTCGATATTTTATTAATCAGATAAACGCTGGTCACAGATGGCAGTGGCAAGAGGGAGGCGATCTTGGCCGAAGGGTGCCATGCATGAGGGAGGTCCCTAGGCAAAGAGGGAGAGAGAGAGAGGGTGGTATGTGGGTGGGGGAGGGGGAAGACGATGAGATTGTCTGAGATTATACAGCCGCCTCACTGGCCTTTACCAGCATCCGGATGCCAGCAGAGAGATGACAGTTCGATCTATTACAGCTGATCGTGTGTCAAGGTTGAGCGTTCTCACGTCTCGCCGTTCCCCCCCCCCCCCTCCCGTCTTCCGTTTGCCTGTCCCACGCAGCTGAACAAACTGCTGCAGATCTACGGAGAGAAAGAGAATTTCTCAGACTGCGATCGCCAGGGAAGCTAGACCATGACTTCAGAGCTCCTAGGCTCGTGTCTATGACGTCACGGGGGTGCATCGCACGCGATCCTCGCGCCTGCCAAGCAGCAGCCTAAAGGCTCTTGTTAACTCTACGATGTAATACGGTGCGTCACAGTTATAGTTCGCGAAGTATGTACAATCGTCGGATCAATAAATGCCTTACGCGAGATAAGTAGGGCACGGTTGCCAAATACAACGTATTTTAATGCCATTGCCTAGATTTAATACTGATCCTCTCACCAACGCAGAGTAGCTCTCACTTCTTTTCGTTTAGTGCCACGTCTTTGTATTGTTTTCTTTGGGGCTTCTATTCGTGAAGCGAAGTTAATCCTCCAGTAAACATGGATTGATACTTTTTTTTAACCAAAGTGAAAGTGCTTCAATTAAATGAAGCGTTCGTCTTGCGTACATCTTAGCTAACAGATCCCAGCCACGCTATTCTTTGCTAATCAATGTGCCAGCCACAAGAGCCAAAATGCCTCTGTTATCAAGCTACCTGAATGCGATATGATCATGGATTAATTCGAGCGCCAGAGAAAATCGTTTACTTCTGCCGATCTGTGACAAAGCCAAGGTCTTGATGCTTTGGGGGAGAGGGTCATTGTCGCGGTAAGCCTAGGTCACATGTCCTTTGCATCGTCTTGGGTATCTGAGTGAGGCCACCCCGCCCAAAGAACTGGGGTTGGGGTGCACCCGGTTCTCATACAGCTCAGCTGTTTCTATTTCTATTCAAAGGCACCCAGTTCAGGTGTGAGTGTAGTGAGCTACGGCGCTCTGTAGCGAGTTACAGTCATTGCTGAGTTGTGTTCCTATCTCCACACCCGGTTCACATCTACTGAATATTGTTAAAGCATTCACCTTCTGCCATACACCCACCCCTAACCGTTCCCCAACCACCACTCTGGGCAAAGTTTTAAAATGTGGCCAAAAAAGACACACACACACACACACACACACACACAAAGAAAAATGGTCGAATTAAAAAATCCAAAGAAAGATGGGAAAATCGAACCAACGTATCTTCAGTCATCGAAACCAACGTCTTAACCACATGGCTATGGACCACACCGGCAGTTTTATGTTCATTCTAGCGATAAGAAGCTGAACTGTGACGTCTCGGGTTGTGTAGCTTCTTATAGTTAGAATAAACTGAATTCGCAGACGTTCTCTGTACCAGGATTGTTAAAGCGTTGGTTTTAGAAACTGATAATTAGGTGTTTGAATCTCGGATGCAACATTTTTCTTACTTTGGTGAGGATAGGGGTTGGTGGAGGTAGATTTTATCTGGCTTTCTTCCTTTTTCAGGGGATAGGAACATGGGTTAGCCGTGACTGTAGCTCGCTACAGAGCCCCGTACCTCGTTACAGTCACAGCTGAGCTGGATGCCCTTGGATCCGAATAGAAACAGCTGAGCTGTATGAGAACCGGATGTTTCAGCACGCAGTTTGGTCTTTTCCTTGTCTCTTCATCCTTATTCCGTGTTGTCTATTCTTCGCACTATTTAGGGTCACTTGAGTTTCTTCGCGTGGATACAACTAATTTTAGTTGTGTCAGGTTTTTTCCTCTCTCCCTATTTTTTCCTTGTCCTGCCGTGGGGTCAGCCATTTGCGTTTTATTAATAATAATAATAATAATAATAATAATCGTATTTATGAGGAGCCAGATCTTACAAAATTATTCAAGATGCAGGCACTCGCCCACACTCGCACACACAATGCGACACACATGCGAGCACGCTGACTCAAAGGCAGACATTGACACCCCCGTGTAGGCACAGACAACTGGGCAGGATGAAATGTGTTACGGGAAAGAGAACAAACAGGTTTTAAGAGAACTTTGAAGAGATGAGAGTGTGGGTTGCTTGTGGATGGAGAGAGGCAGGCTGTTCCAGTCAGTGGACAGAAGAGGGAACAAGAGGACCAGAGGCTTGGTGCGAGGAATACGAAGACAGGCAGGGTTTGAAGAAGAACGGAGACTGCGAGAGCTCTGAAGGGAGTAGGATAAGCGAGTCGCTGCAACATTTTTAGCAAAGAGTGCAAACTTTACATTGAAAACCCTTTTAGACAGGAAGCGGGTTGAGGGAATGAAGGAGAGGTGTGATCTGGTCAGTTCTTTTCTTCTTTAAAAGGAGACCAGCTGCACTGTTTTGTACAGGCTGAAAGACAGAGATGAAGCCAGGATAGACAGAAAGAAAAGAGTTGCAATAATCGATGCCAGACATGACAAGGGACTGGACTAGCTTAGTGGCATCAATAAAGAGGTGTTTCCGTATCAGACTAACGCTGCAGAAGATGAGAGTAGCAGCTCTTAGCAGTGCAAGTGACAAACTTATGCACGAACAGAGTGCTGTCATAGTGTTATTCTATGTTCAGCTTTCTTCCCATTTAGTTAGGTAAGCACATTGCCCAGCAACGGCACCAAAATAACTTCCACCAAATGAATTTCCTCGGAAAGGACATATCTGCAGCTAGCGTTAGCCCGGCTATGACCCACGTTGGAATATGTACATCAATCATTCTTAACATTGATAACCAGGCCTATGTGTCTGTCTGTTCGTAAATGAACAAAAAGCACCACAAGCGAATGACCTATAGAAATACGCAGACTATCGGTGCTCACAGACATTCTCAATTTTATGATACACTGCCCTCTACAGCTCACCTTTTCACAGGCTCTTTGTGTTTTACACTGGTAACAGATACGCCGCACGCTGGAGGACGCGCGTAAGTTTAGCAAGGGGTGAACTCATAGTAGGAGTAGGTAGACTGAACTCTGGCCAACTACAGCGTGGCTAAGAGGGTTAATAACGGACCCGGTGATGCCTATCAGTAGTCTACGATGTGCATAAGAGTCCCAGTTTCCCAGTCCCTGATCATGATCTATCACAATGTCATATAGAGGATAGAGTGCTAGCCAGAGGAAAACGGGAAGACGCGTAAGAAAATGTGACCTGATCCAACGCTGCAGGATCTAAAGAACTGGTTTCGAAAACTAGACGTTTCAAGCTTGAGTCAATGTACTGTTGAGTCGTGAATATTTTATCCCTCTCTGCCACACGCTCTTCATCAGACTATTCACTACACAAGGCTGTTGTTGTCAACCGTACTGTAACTGTACACTATACATTAGTGTAAACATGCACCTCGTTCCCACCTCGACGCCCTCCCCTTGCATCGGTGCATGACAATGTGAAGAAAGGAAAAGGAAAGAATATAAAGGGCATTTTCCCATGTTGAAGTTTACTTATTCAATATTGCTTCGGATGTTTGTTTGTTTGTTTTTTTTTAGGTAGCACACATTGCCTTACTCTTACGCACGCATGCGCAAACACACGGATCCGCTCCTTTTAATTGTGGCTCAAAAAGGCCAATGTTGACACTTTCGATAGCCTTGTTTGTTAATGAGTACTAACCCGTTGACCCACGTCACGAGACCACGTAAAGCCGCTGAGCTAAGCGAGCTACGTTTGTGATGTTCTCCAGGCATTGTCTTGCTATGAATTCATGGCTTTAACCACTGCCATGTATGATTCAGTCTTAAGACACCACATCACCGACTCGTAGTTTCCGCTTGAATACTACTGTATCCTTCTTTGTCATTTTATCAACCCCATCCATACACTCACCCAAAAAACCAACAAAAACAAACAAAAAAACCCAGCCCTCATTTGCACTGCGCTTTTGTCCCTGCCCGCCTAATTACAGTACGGAAAGGCATTCCAGCTGACCATACGACAGTACACTGCATACAGAATCCATACAAATAATGCCGATGCAGCATTGTCTCCAACTGACGATCAGGCAAAAGGTCATGGGGTCGCGACAAAAGGTGCGTGACCCCAGCGCGCTGGTTTGGGACGTTAAACCACGTCCGGACAGTGTAATCTGGCATTTTCTACGGTCTTGCACCTAATGAAGCACGGACTGTTGCAACTCATCGCTGCCGCAACCGCCAGCACCAGAGGCCAGTTTTATGAACGCCAGCAACACTATTTGTGGTGACTCCTAATGACCACCAGAGCCACTAAACAACAAAAGACAATTTAGCTCGCGTCCGATAAACATCAAACGACAAGCTCGTCAGGCGAGGCAACAGGGTAACCGTTCTGATGTTTCCATCCAATTTCTTCCAACCTTCAACTGTCGGACGTTCGTACTGGGTCATCTAACGACCTCGACTTTCGTGGATAGTGTCCGATGGCGACGATCAGAGGTTCTTACCTTCCTGTCGACCCTCTTTCGTCTTTCTCGCTTCCGTAGAACTTGCCCACGACGGCACAGCAACATTACATACGAACAGGTCCAGGGTTGGCTTGCATGAGTGTTCGAGTCTCATGCCCAGACTTAAAGGTGCACGTAAAATACGCAGGGCGAACGGGCCTTAATTATTACCGTCCCTATAACTGGAAGTGCCGACACCAGCGCTTATGCAACCCGCCACAGTATCATGGCTGGATGCCCAACGTGCCTTCGCGACAGAGCAGACTTACAAGAAGGCTACTTCTGGGAGATCATCGGCAAATCGTGCATGAATGGCACGAACCCACGTGCATCTACCTGCAAGAGGTCTGAACTGTCGACGCAGTAAGCTGTTATTCGTCCGCTATCGTATGGAAATAAATTTTAGCTGTCAACAGATAATAACCAAAGCAATGTGGGTAATCTCTCTCTCTCTCACTCTCTCGCTCTCATTCTCGTAGTATTGTTTATAGAATTATATATATATATAAATGACCTATGTAATGCATCCGGACAATATGTTCAATTTATTCTTCAACAACATACTACCATACTTAGACTGAATCTCTACAGATAGTTGTAAAACATACACTCTTCTGCTTGTACAGTTAAACCCGTTCCCTTATCTCCCAAATCGGGTATAGGGTTCAGCCTACCATGTAAAGAATGTGTCTTGTCTCTATCTAAATAAAAATTTTAAAACAAAGCATTGATCAGAACGTAATAAACAGGATTCGAAAATGAATACGTAGGTATGTTGACCTATATGTCTATATACATATAAAACAGCCAGCACACGTATACGCTTCTTTGTTGATTTCCATTACTCTGTTATGGGTACTCTATGTTCCAGTGTACTTGCCCCCCCCCCCTTAAATGGGCCGTAGACTGTTCCAAACAAACTTACGTTTAGAACTCTTACTCTCCCTCCACTCCCTCCCTCTCTCTCAAGCGTTAAAATAGTGACAGACTTGCCTGTAATCCAACAGTTGTGCAAGCGGAATGGGCGGAAGACTCCAACAATTTACCAAAACATTTTACCACGGTACCAACACACTAGTACCATTCCGTCGTCACACTAAAAAAGCCCAAAACGTCACAGGATGCAGTACCGCTTATGGCCACACAAACATCCCAAGCCTCTGCAATGAGATTCAAATCATTGTGATGTCAGTAAATCCCTGGTTACCAGGCAACAAATAAGCCTGCCGCATTTCCCGAATATTATTTGATAAATTCATGTTGTTGTGTGTCTCCAGCTCTCACTCTTGTAAATGAACTGACCATGAACTGAACGCTACTGCACGCGAAGTCGAGTGCACGTGCATACAGTTCTCTGTAGCTTCAATGAAACAGACACGCATACCAAATCACCTCGTGTATGATTTGTACAGAACACCTCCAGCGGACACCAATCACAATGTTTTTATGAACTCACCTCGTTTCCACGCCTGAAGTCAGATGGCGGACACCGACCACTACGTGAATAACGGATGAGGAAAATCTCGCTTTTGCAACCAGCACACACACACATACACGTATAACAGCGGGCGCGAGTTCGTTAACCTTCAAAATGCTAATTTCAAAACTATAGTGTGTAAATAAACATTTCGTCTTTTCGTCATCTCACATTTCCTGTCTTATTATAATAGGTTTATGTCGAAATTATTGACTTTTTAAATCTCGACTGATGCTCAACCAGCCATGAAAAGCCAGGTGGGCCAAACAATCATTGTAGTCAGCCATGGACTATTACGTTAGAGGATCTTCCTAGCCACTGGTGCTACGCCCACACGTACATGAGGTTATGTGGTATTGATGTGTGCGGGTGGGACAGAGACAGAGCGAACGAATGAACGAACGAACGAACTATCGAAAACGTTTTTGCTCGGGCTTCTGGCCCATTGTAATGGTAACACGTGTATAAAACAACGCATACACTCAGTAAAATCAAAAACATCTTCAAATGATTTAGCTGAACAAAAGAAAAAAGTTCGAGTTATACAACGATAACAGCTGCAGAGTATTCAGTAAAGAGATGGGGGTTTTTTAAAGCAATTTTTTAGAAGTGTGTGCGATTCATTTAGCTGTTATTAGCGACATTAGCTTTACTTGCTAATAAAAAATTCAAACGTCAACCTTACCAGAAGTTTTATAATAAAAGCTCTTGTGATAAAGCTTCTGTAAGCACTGTGAATATCGTCTTATTGCAAGCCAGCGTACAATTATTTATCAGTTATAATTATGCTACTCTGCTTTCATTACACGCCTACAGACATCCATCTTTCTAAAGACTTCTTATACGTTCACAATACGTCTGTCTCCACCATCCACCTTCTCCTAGTGATGGGGTGGGCGGGAGAACTATATATATACATATATATATATGCGCCTATTACGCAACTCGCCAAAAAGAAAATACTGGGGAAAAATCAAAAAGCAAAAAGCAAACGTCGACAAAGCTGCTAACTAGTGGATATTATTCAATCAAGGTGCGCAGGCGAGTGTAATGGCAAAATGCTTCATCCCCAACCAGCGTGTGGAGAAAAGGCGAGAAAGTCTCTTTGTGGCCCGAGTTAATTGCCGCAGACCACACTCCTGGGAGATGGCGCCTATTGATTGGTCCGTGAGCAAACCCAGACTAGTTCCCACATTGACCACATTGACCACACAGACACCTCCGAACAGAAGGCCTTCTCCTTACGTGCACATCACAGAATGTATCATTTGGCACCATCAGACTGCCTTGAGCTACTATTTAATAAATTTTTAACAGCAACAAGCAAATATTTTTTTTACTGACATGTGTGACATCAACAAACAACCGGAAGATTGGCATCATCAAAGTGCTCTTAGCTATTTAATAAATTTTTATCGCAACAAGCAACTATTTTAATTACTTATACGTGTAACATATATCCACTTATTACTACAAAGTCGTAGAAGAAAATGTTTTGGCACAATCAAAACTGCTTTTAGCTACTATATATATATATGTAATCATTTTAAACGCAACAAGAAATTATTTTACTTATTCATGTAACATATCAACTTATTATTTCAACAAAGAAAAGCCACTTAACTTCTCGGAAAATATAATTAGGGTGTGCGGGGAACGTCTGGATATGACTAAGAGCCTGCGACAGCTTCTTAAATTCACCTGAAATGATTTTCCCGATCAGATCAAGCTCCTACTACAGCACAGAAATTGCCATTAATTTAGAACAGATTTCGGCCTGACGGAACATAATACTGCCCCGAGACAGGTACCATCAGATAACAGTAGACGTAATCGTCTAACGGCTTAACCAGGTAGCGTCAGAACCAAGTCTTGCACGGAGCGACAGAAAATTGCTAGACTTGGTAGCTGCACGTTGAGCCCCCTGCCCCCCACTCTCTCCAAAAGACTTACTGCCATGCCGTACAGATTAAAGAGGAGGCTGTGCTCTAATGGCTTATAGCCGGGAAGTATTCGGAAACATACTGCTGCTGTATAAACTAAACATGTCAGAATCGCACGTCGTGTGGCGTGCTGGCTTTGACTTTTCTAACGTTTCGTGTGCCTCCTACGAAGCATCGACTTAAGGACTTATTAAAAACATGGGGTAATAATTGTAATAATTATTCTCGTGTGAGAGATAATAACACATATGAAATAATACTTTTATGGATTATAGCGCTGTCAAAACACTAGGTACTCAGCAATTAAGTGGCTATAACAGTCGGTGGAGATTTAGGACACAGAATTGCAAATACATGTAACTGCATTTCGTTAATTCCAATGCGGGCGATTTGCTTGTAATAGTACAAAAAGAAATAAGTGGCTCTTGTCCATATGCTTTCTTTATCATACTTTTATGTTTCAATGTTACATCACTAAATGTCGACAACGACGTAAAGTTTTCCTAATAATTTTGTTAATACTGTTTCGTACGTGTACTTGCAACTTACTTCTGTAGCATTTCCAAACCCATTTCTTCATGAAGAAGATTTGTATGAACCTGATGTATATAGAACTAGACATTTTATACCAACTCATTTTTTATTGGCCCGATTAGTGCTGTTAAATCACGACTGTTAACGTCTCTCTTCAGAGAGCCACGATCGCTGGCTTTCATCTTTACAGCTGTCTTGAGAAGTAGAACACTTTTTTTATTACTGCTACAACATTCTGTCATTTTGTATTGTTTACTACTGCAAATGTCCATCGGCAGTTACTTTATCTCTCTCTCTCTCTCTCTCTCTTTTTGTTGTCTACATGTTAATTACTTGTCTTTGCTCGCCTCCCGTGCTGACCAGAACAAGTCGAAAACTCATGTTCTCTGCGACTTTGCCAGTTTATCATCCAATGCGACATTTTCTTCAGTTCACAATCCGCTTATACTTGGATCTGGTGCCCTTAAGAACAATTATGGTCTGAATGGATCACCAGATCTCCGCATAATACAAGTTAACGAGCGTAGCTTACCCAGGCACAAGTGATCTCCTGACAGAGGAATCTCATCGGTGTGATATCTTATATCCGACACGGGGCTCAGTCCTAATACAAATAAGAAGCCCAGCATTAAAACCCCGATATTTCATTAACAATTTACAGCAAACCTGGCAAAGCTAAGTTCTGTTCATTAATAGAAGAGATAGATTGGGAAAGCTCTCCTCATGGCTCATAGTATTGTCGTTGATTTTGCCTAAAACATTATAGATACCTTCCTAGACATTGCCTTCCTAGTAAAGCAATAAATGTTCGAAGTCAGGACGCGCCACGGACGACATACAAAATCAAACGTTGAATTAAGAAAAGGAATAGACTTTACAGGAATACAAAAGCAATTCGAAGCCGGCCGACTGCAAACATTTTCGGAAATTTACACCACTCCTTTGTTAAAATGATATCACTTACTGCAGTAACGCGCGAAAAGCTATAGCTTTAACTTCTTTGTCGAACAACGTATTCTAACCGACAATGATGACCTGTTTCCAAATATTCCCTTTTAAAATGCAGAACTAGATGAAATTACTCTTACAGCAGCAGAAGTCAATGAAACAAGAGGCAAACTAAAACAAAACAATTGGCCCAGGCCAAATTAATAGTTAGTGTTTTAGATGCTACCGCTTATCCGTTACAGCTGAACGCAACACCGCACTGACACCATACTACTTGAACCGGCCAAATACATTAAAACTTTATCAACTCTTTTCTTGCAAAAACAAAACTGTATTGACCAAGTTAGTGAAATTTGTTAAAATACTTCTTAGTAGAGTACATTAATGAATAGATGAATATGCCTAAGTTTTTGCGTGTGGGTTCGTCTGGTTGCGTGATTGAGCGTGTTATTTGTGTGTTTACTGATCATTGATTTTATTTATCAATATATGCATATCCTAATGTCAGGTGAATTTATGATTGATGTGTTTTTTGACATTTTTTTTCTGAATACCCCCTGAGGGTAAAAGAATAAAGAAACTTGAACTTGACATCTTTTTTTTAACCGCTGTTCTGAAACCTGCATGTTGCTTCTATACACCACATGGCGACTATTCTTATGAGCCTGCAGCTCGATCTTTGTGTCACCAATATTGCACCATGATTCATACTGAAAAAAGGCATTTAATAAAAGTTAAAAACAAAACTTTTCCAACACGCAGGCATCATACACTTGTTGCAGAATATCAATGGTATATGATGCATAACCTCTGGTTGCTTAAATTTTTAAGTCTCGTATTTCTGGTCCATATGTAAGTCTGTCTCTGATTCGTACAGAATTTTATCTCTTGTAGTTACGTTAACACAAGACTGCGAATAAAAACTGTTCACTTCCCCCTCCACTTCTCCCCTCTCCCATGCACGTGTGTGTGCGTGCGTGTAAAAGAAACAAGAGATGAAATACATGGACACAGAATGGAGGGCAGCGAGAGAAAAAAATGTAGGTTAGATCTAGGAATCAGGAGCTCGGGGTGTGGGTGGTGGGGTGGGGGCAGAAAGGGATAAAACGATGAGTTGGAGGGTTGGGGGGGGGGCACATAAACTGAGACTAGTATCAGGGATGGTGTTTCTCGGATCAAATTTAAAACAAGGGAACTGGACCAAGCTAGAGAAGGACAAAGACGGGTCCACAAACTAATTATGCCTGCTCGCAGCTAGCAGCCGACACCCCCTGCCTCCACCAAAACTGGCAGAAAAGCAGTGACGTGGAAAAGCGGCAGAAAAGATGACGCCGTTTTCCGCAGCAAGTGTCCCCTGACAACAGGGAAACACTTCCTTTCACGCTAACGTATGCGCACTGTCTGATTTACAAAGACACCTAATTAGTGTCTAAGAGGCGAGTTCCTAGTTACGGTGTCACATTTCGCAGCTTAAAATCAGTGGGGTGATTGGCAGGTCGCCCAGGTGCACGTGCTCCTCCCCTCCAGATCGTATAGACAGTGATGACCGACGATGACCGGTTGTGGAGACATAAATGTTGATACAAGGCGCAACCCCAGCATCTTCTGGACAGTATGTTAATCAAACATCGTAAACGAACTTAAATTATTAGTTAAAAATTAAATAGATTATGTTTGTAAGGAGCTAAACTCATCTCTCTTGTTACATTGTCTCACATTTTCCGCCTGAGTTTCAGCAAATTAAATTCAATTTCTTTAAGAAACTATTCAGCCATGTTTCTGGCTGTTTCTCATCCAAGGGCTCAACACTAATACATTAAAAGATAGTGGCTGGTTTGCTTTCGTTGCATTTCAAGATTTTAGTGATTTACTCACTAGTTACAAATATGTCACTGAAGAAAAATAACACCGTCAACATCAAATGTCATTCGATCCAGATTCTTGAGATTTAAAATTTATTCATAATTACACTTTGACTCCCTGTTGAAGTCAAAAACTTTTCACAGCACAACGCACAGTGCAGAAACAAGCAGGCCAAGAGCTGGAATACATTAGTAACCTGCTTGTTATAATTCAAATGGATACATATTTTAAATGGAATGAATGTCCAATTTCAAATTTTTAAAACACGTAACAACCATATGTTGGGTGTCCGTGCTGTGTAAGATGTACTGCATCAACAGATTAAACTACTAAACCCCTCTGCCTGATGAACGAACATATGGTACCAATCACAACAACTCACACTTAAAGATTACATTGGAGCCACTATATAGTTTTTTTAAATGGGGGGAGTCTGGATGGAGTGATCAACAGGTAAAGGTCTCAAAAATTTCCAATTTGCTGCAGGGCTAATCAGAATATGCAGCTGATTGTAACATATGGGCTTGTCTTCAGCAGACTGTCCTAGATTTTGGGTGGAGGTGAACAGGACATAGAAGATCTGGAGACAATAAGGTTAAGCCTTTTTTTAAACAATCGGCCAGACCAACCCCTTTTTTAAAAATTGACAATGATAAAAGATCTGAGCTTCTGTCTGAGTAGCATTGATCAGATACTCAGTTCCCTTGCCGAAGGGAGTACAGCTGCAGTTTTCAGTTGTCCGACATATTAAGTACAGGGACAATTATTCTCTGTGCTGCTGTCACACACATTACTATTTCTTAAACTTTTATTTCCATACTGTGCACATGCATGTTCTATGGTATCGTCACAAGTGCTTCATCATCTGTATTTAACAGCAGGTGTACACTGAGTCTTTTTTTATTTTTAGCATGAAATAATTGTACAAACTGCTTTCAGGTGTTAGAATGGCATATAGCCATGATTTCAAGTACTTAAAGCAATGATTCTACATTTATTGTAATGTTTCTAAAATTTACACACAGAAATATTACATAACTTGAACAAATGTGGTAATATGTGCATAACTTGGAATAAAATATGCACATATCAAAGCTTTTAACATTAAAATTTTGATGTGCACATTTGGAATAACAGGTTTCTGATAATTTAAATAATGTAAATTCTAGTTCAAAAACAGTTTTTGGTTTGCATATAATTATCTGTGTATTACTATTAGTAATTAAGTCACATATCTTGTTCAGACTGTAAGGAGCTGCATGCTATTAATTACTATAAGCTATTTTCTAGTATTCGAATATTATTAAAATAAGCTTGAAGCTTTTCATGGCAATTGAACTACAGCAGGAAAGCTCAAACTTGGATACATTAACACTTCGAATACCAGCAAAAAGAGATTTTATGATCAGAGCCACACAGGGAGACAGAAATGGATGCAAAGTTGTGCTGAGAAGTAATGATATGCACAGTCATAATATATGCCAATCATTTTGGTACAGTATATAACCGTTTCATACTGCTGTTTGTACTATTGTTAGAGCGTGAACCCACTCGATCACACAACATGGGTTAGGTCACATCTCATAAATAAATTAAAATGACTGATTCTGTCAGGAAATGAAATTTATACCTGACAATACACAGTAACAATGCAGGCCAGGAACTGGTCTTTCTCACAGAAAAATAAGTACAGCACAGCAACATTCTGGCCACAGTCACACAAAAACAAAGGCAAGTCCTTATGTCTCCAACTCCTGCCGTTTAAAACTACGTGATCAGGATTCGTCCAAATGGTAGCCCGATTGCTTACTTTATTTTATAATAATATATACATCTATTACGCAAAGATGAAACAATTAAAATGCAACATACTTCAATCATCTGAAGTTGACAGTCTAATGGAAACCGACCCAACGGTTGATGTATGCGAAAAGTCTGCATCACAAATACAGATGTAAACACGTTTATATATGTGTCCAGGACAACAATACCGATGACCATATCTTATCTATCGTGATTTTCGGCTTTTTCACCTTTTAGATCTATCCAACAGCTGTCCTGATTATAAAACAGACAGTAAATGCGAGAAAGTTTTGTCCAATTAAGTTCCCTGAGAAAAGTACAACGTAGATCAAATTGGTGAACATGACAGCGACTGGCGAATGCTGGGCTAGAGCCAATCGATATACGCAATACACTACAGTGAGTGACAGACGATTTCGATTTGCTACGGGGACGAAGCATTCGTTCTACGATGTTATGAAAAGTGCTGCTTGTATAAATACCAGAACACAATTTGCACAAGCACATCGCCTCTGTATGTCGACATAAAACACCTACCTGCAACTGTTTCTTCCAGGTTGACGGTTCGTCAGGCGTAGGCTCAAAACCATCCCACAGAAACCTCTGTCGTCTGCTCGTCCAGCTGGCCTCCATTCTGTGGGTTATCGTTCCCGCGTGTCAGGGCAGCTGACGATCACGTGATGCTACCGGAACTAGTAACCTAACAACGCGTTTGGTGTGCAGTCTTACCTCCCTTGTAAATGAGAATGGGGTTGACGACGCTACGTACAGAGCCTGTCTTTTCTCGTCTCCAGCTGTCACTAATTTGAAAAAAAAAATCAAACCCAGTTTATATGTTTATAAATATGAAGTCATGTTTTTTTTACTCCTTAAGCCTTTTCCTGCACCAGCTTAGAAAGCTTACTGGAAGACACATTGGGACTATAATTTGATCACCCTGCTCTGATCACTTTAAGACTTGTAGGCGCACGTTTTAATTTGCTGCCTCCTGTGGTGTGCATGAACGCGCCAGCACTGATTTCCATGCACAGTAAGGTTTACTGTTGCACCTTGAAACATTGTGCATCCAAATGTACGGGGTTCGGATGTTGTGCTCTTGCAAATAACTAAATAAATTGTCTGCCAAAGTGCAGATGGTCTGTCATTTTTTTTAGCAATATATTTAAGTCACAATCTTTATACCTTCTACCTTATTATTATTATAAATGTATATAAGCTGCCTTTACTTTTCACATCTTTTCTATATAGTAGCTTCTAGATACCATTTAGTTTTAAATCGAATAATATTATTTGAGAATTTCCAACCGCGATTTCATGTAAATTATGCAATAATGTCACTTTCCACAATACACGAAACATCAATATACAGCGCTGTAAACGTTATACATGGATACTTCGTACTATATGATAGAAATTTCGCAGTGAATTACACCGCAGTGGAAAGATATAGTCGTCCACCTCCCGCCCCCCTCCCCCAACGCTTCGAAGTCTAGTTGATCGAAAGATCTTTCGCGGTCCGGGTTGGGTGGGATCTTAATTGTTTGTTTCCTTGCTCGTCATTTCACAGCTTGTGCACTTGATAGCCAACTACGAATTATAGTTCTCCTGCACCTTCGCACCCAATTATCCGCCAGCTGTTTGCATGGCAGCTGCACTGGCGACATTGATCTATAATAAAAGCTCTACAGTACATATAACTTCCCGATTCGATTCAATATTCGATTTGAAGACGAGGAAAGCGATTGGCAGACCCCTACTATGTATAAAAGGTTCTTGAAAGATCGGGGCAAGTCGATCAGGGTTGATAGCTTTAGGAATTTCCAACTTCCAAATATGGTCGTCATGTGATCAGGCTGATTCGATGTGATCAAACCAATTGGCGCTGTCATCCCTGCAGGAAATTCTACCATTTGTAATACAGCAAGGGCAGGATAACTGTGCTGAATCTCTATGGGAACCTGCTATAGGTACCATTTTGACTTTCCATCTAAATGTTTGGTTCACTGGTAAACACACCTTCCAGATATGTACAATTATTACTTATACCATTCGATAATCCGACCTTCACTTTTGGAAGACATGACACTTACGCTCGTTACATGGGCCATTGAAAATATTAATGACTGCAGGCTGGAGACAAGTCCGTGGTAAGAACACTGAGAGCCAAGCTGTAAGACAGAAAACAAAAACTCAAAGTTTCGTGGCATTATCTTTTCTTCACCACAGACAACCCACAAACGCCAATAAAAGAACAAAGGTGGACGGATCAAGGGAGGAGAAAGTGATTTGGTTTATACGATACAGTTTATTAATCTCTTAATGGCAATACTGCAAGTCAGTGGTATTGAAAATTACACACGCACATCCCCTCCCCCCACAAACAAGCTTACATCTGTTCATATATCCATCAACAGTATCGTCAACAATGTACAGTGTCGTGGTATTGTCTCTGTCGTGTCTAGGGGTATGGCATTTATGTGTTTCACTAGTCTGCTCGTTAACTAGAGTTACAACAACATAAAATGTGTCAAGAAGGGGGAAACTAACACTGCGATCGCTGCCTAATTTCGTCAATTTCCAAACGGCTTGTCACGCGCACAACTTAATAAAAAGCGGGCAGCGATAAAATACTATACTATTTATTTACAGTTACACACATAGAGTATTCTACTACACAAGAAATGATGCTCCCATATACACCTACTGACATATGTAGAACAATCACTCTCACTCGCATATATTCATCCCAGCTACGCTATCCGTATCTACACACGTTATTTACCGGGTTATAAATTTTACCGTACCGATGATAATTCACATCGGTGAACACAAAGAAAACTTTATCCTTTCCGTACTAAATCTTCTCTTTGAGTTACGGTCGTGTCTTACTTTCCTACACTGTACGTAAACTCACTTTCACGATGCTGGATAGGAATACTGCAGACGCCACGTCTCTCAGCTCCACAATCTCAACACCGGTCCGAAATACCCGAGTTCCTTTTCCCACCGGACAAGAGCCCTGAAGCCCTGCTGGTTCTCTGTTCACGTCGCGGTTGTACTCTTCTGTAATACTTCCTCTAGAACGCGGTTGGGTGTTCGGCAATCAACAGTGGTGGTGGTGGTGGTGGTGGTGGTGGTGGTGGTGATTTAGAGGGACAGTGCTTCCACCTCGCGGTGATTTCGCACTATGGGGGTGTAACGTTTTGTGGGGTGTGCTAGAATTCTAGGGAAGGAAACACGAGAAACATACGCCTAGTGCAGCCCCTCACCTTTTCAACCA
>SMGT01015424.1:320884-332492 GCA_004794575.1 Lanistes nyassanus | reverse complement strand
GAGGGTAAGGCATCGAGTGAGAGATGGTCACCATCCTTATGGTGCTGGTCTCAAACAAAGTGAAGGTCTTATACAGCCCTGCTCCCCTACAACCTAAAAACAGGTCCCAGGACAATGCAGACAGGTGATAATACTCCAATATAAACCCATTCCAGTATATGTTAAATGAACATGTTTCCAATAATCTCATAGTCTCCATTGTTTGTTTCGTGGTTTTGCTGTACCATTGGTCTTAGTGAATTGTTTCCAGCTGATGGCAGAACCGCCACGTCTTGAGGTGTACCAGAACTACCTTGACATCGAGCTGTCCGAGGGTGACCCAGCACGCATACAGTGTCTGTTTGAAAGAGCCCTAAAGGAAAACTGTCTTGTGCCAGACCTCTGGCTTCAATATACCAAGTACCTGGTGAGAGGTTTCAAGTTAGTTTAAATCAAGGATGAGGTTCAGTATAGTTGGATGCATGTTTGTCCAGCAAAGGTCCTAACCATATTTTCCTTGTAGGAGATACTATTAAAAAAATGACAACAGAGATTCTTTAGAATCCTCATTATTTTAACTCTGTGGGAAGCAATAGCTTATTTGCACTTGAAATTAGTACCAAATTATATACTTTTTGAAATCTAAAATGTATGTAATTTGAAGTCCCAAATGTCACCAGATTGTGAGGATTTTGTTCAAACTAAACTAGGACCCCCCCCCCCAAGTTTTCAGACTTTTTCACAGTTGCCAGTTTCCAAGCCTGTTCCAGTTTGATGCTATCTTCAACTCTATTCAAACATTTTCTGTGTTCCTTTAACCAAACAATTTAATGTCACATTATTTTTATACATTACATTTTAGCTAGTGGATTTTTATATGATTTCATTGAGAGTTTTTCATTGTACTATTATTACTTTTTAACCGAGTTTTGTATCCCGGATACACGTTGGCGTAATTTTGCATTGTTTCCGTCCATTAATTGGAAACAACTTTGTACTTTTGTGTGGGAGCTCTGTGTACTCACAGTGTGCCTAGGATACAGTACTCTGCGTGCTGTTCAGCCAACCTACTTCTCGCTGAGCAGTTCCACTATGCAGCAGCCAGCGACTGCGACCACAGTTGATCGTCTACACTCCTACAGCTGTTCGTGTAAGCTCCGTTGTTGCTACACCAGGGATCAATTGATTTCTACTGCAATCCGACATTTCATTGCTCCGTTTCAGATCAAGTACCGAGGCTGTCTCCTTTGCCTCCAACCTCCAGCATTGGTTCGTCGCTCTGTCGGACCCTCCATGATGTCGGCATACACTGTCGTCATCTCCCGTGCTTCCACTGTCCGACAAAGAAAGCGCACATCTCCTAGAAGTCACAAGGCTCGTATTGCCACTTCTGTTTCGTCTAGGATTTTCACGGGTCTTCATATCGCGCTCTTCAATGCCCAGTCAGTCTCCTCTGCCCAACAAGCTCTTAAACGGGCTGAGATCACGGAATACATCAGGGACAATGAGATTGACATTATGTTTCTCACGGAGACATGGTTGAGAGAAATTGGTGATGCAGTTATATGCCAAGACCTGACCCCACAGGGTTACTCTATTAGGTCCTTTCCCCGTGCTACACGTGGCGGCGGAATTGCAGCTATCTACAAATGTTCTCTCTCAAACTGTGTTTCCTTCAGCAACACACTGCCTTTCCCACACCCGTCGTTCGAGTGTCTTCATGTGACGCTTGCTGCTTCAAGCAAACCGGCGCATCTGCTTAGTTTATATAGACCACCCCCCTACAGAAAAAACAAGCTGACGGACACGATGTTTCTTTCGGACTTCAGCGATTTACTGGATTATTGCAACATTACTGGCGGCTCTGCCGTAGTATTTGGTGATATGAATACGCACTTTGATGACTCTAATCACCTGCTCGCAATCAAGATGTGTGAACTGCTTGATGTTTTTCGTTTCACCCAGTCTGTCACCCATCCAACGCATGTAAAAACCCACATTCTCGATTGTGTCATGCACAGACCAGAGGACAGCATTGTACAGTCGACTACAGTCTCCACGACGTTATCATCAGATCATTATTGTGTTCAGTTTAACTTAAACATCCAGTGTCCGAAGCCAACTCAGCGGTTTATAACCACACGCCCCATTCGTTTGATGGACCTGGGCAGTTTCAAAACAGATCTACAGAACATGTTGTGCGGTCCTCTCACGATTGCTGAGCTTGATAAAGCCCTTCGTAAAGCCCTCGTTCAAGGACTACACAAGCTCCTGCCCGGCGCCTTCGAGTACACCCGTTAAAGGCAGCCCCCTGGTACCCGACCATCCATGACGAATTGCGTCAGGCTAAGCGTGCGCGACGTCGCGCAGAAAGGCTCTGGCTGAGATCACGCCTCACCATACACAGACAACTATATCTTGCAGCGAAACGCTCTGTTTCCAAGCTAGTTTTTGCAGCTAAGAAATCCTTCTTTCAAGCACAGTTTGTCAACTATTCCTCGAGCAAAAAGCTGTTTGAAATCTGTTACATACTAACAGGTCGAAACAAGAAATCGCCACTAACCACTGACGTTCCTGTCACACAGCTACCCGAGGCCATCTCTCAGTACTTCCTACGCAAAGTCGCGGATATTCGAGCTGAGCTGGACGAGATGGTGCTACACTGTGGACCTCCAACCTTTGCTGACAACCTGCCATGTTGTTCATTTCAATCTCTCCAGCCCATATCTCAGTCAGATCTCAAGGCTGTGATATTAAAATCTAAACCTACTACCTGCCCTCTGGACCCCATACCAACCCACCTTCTCCTTGACTGCCTAGATGTTCTGCTACCAACTCTCACTCAGATCGTAAACGACAGTCTGTCATCAGGAGTCTTTCCATCGCTGTTCAAGGCTGCAACAGCCTCAAGAACTACCGCCCAGTTTCCAACCTACCCTTCCTCTCAAAAGTGGTTGAAAGGGTCGTCCTAAATCAACTTCTCGCCTACCTCAACTCAAATGACCTTATCTCTCACTCCCAGTCAGCATATCGGCCATTCCACAGCACGGAAACAGCTCTGACTAGAGTTGTCAACGACATTCTGTCAGCTCTAGATGGAGGCGATGTGTCTTTTCTGACCCTCCTTGATCTTTGTGACGTGGCGGGCGGTACCCTATCTTATTGGACTCGACTTCTCCAAATTATTGGACAAACTTTTATGGTGATCTCGTAAAATGTAGATTTAATTGAGCGATCGTCGCCAAAACCTTTACTGCAACAGGTCAATGGTTTCTACACCAAAGGAATAATGTGAATAACTAGAGAAATCTACCGAGGGAAAAGATTCTCATACTCTGACACGTTCGCTCAGTCTCACACAGGCAAAACACTACTAGCTCAAGAGCCCCCACCCTCGTAAAACACACAACTGTAGCGAACTGTTATTCAACATATATTTCAAACACTGACTCGACAACATCAAAAATATCTACATATTATTTACAAAGAATCACCTTGCTGGTATCATACCACGTGGTATCAGACAAGAAGTTAATCAAACTCCAGAGGGGAAATCAAACTGCAAACGGCCTATGATCCCGCTCAATACACACATACAGTAAGTGACCGACAATAGAGCTCCTACTCTTGTCACTACTGAAACCACTACTTCTGCGATACACAACTCTGAAGCTATAAAAACTGAATCAATAGGTGACGTACGACAGAGCACCTACTCTTGTCACTATTGAAACTCCTGCTTTACTGCAATACACAGCTCTAAAGCTATTCCACGACCAACTATGAAGCTAAGACACTTCCACGAACCGCACTTCACTCTATACCCTCTTTTGGCTTTACCGCCCCGCCACTAGCTTATGACCTCTCCTGTCTCGGGCAGGATAAAACCATCTATCTTATCAACCCAAGTCCCCGACTCTAAGATAACCTATGGGAAGAGCAGTCCTACAAGGCACAACAACAGTCACTAACTACTTGTCTAGTAGTCGGCAGAATACACCCGGTACCTGCGTGAGATGCTGGAGTCCTTTACTCTTTTCAAGTCTTTGGCTAATTTGGCGAGGGCAGAGGTCCGTGGGTTTACACGTGTCCGCTTCTTGTCGTCTTGCTACGTTAACACTCTCTCCATCCGAGTGTCTCTCCCTGTGTGTATCGATCCCTATCTCACGTTTTTACCTCCTTATGTACTAGGCGTTCTGACGCCTTAACTTCAAGTAAACCGGTTCTGGCCAGCTTAGGTTGGGGCAGAGTGATTAACCTGGCTAATACCCGTACACCCAGGTGTCGATTGTGGCCGGAGCGGTCAGCCTGGTGCTGACGTCTCTTCCCCTACTAGCTTACAAAAGGGAGGAGCTAAAAGGTTTACCTAGGAGTGACAGGTAATAACCTAGGCGTGACATGTGACAATACACAATACCTTCAGTTCAGCGATTGAAGGAGCAGGTAACATCAAAAACACTGTGAGTACGTCCCATCACGTTCCCCCCACATCAGTTTCTTACGTCTTTTCTCTTCAGCTCTGAATTCACGACTAAACTTTGTTCCTGAACTTCTGTCTCAGTTTCCTGATGTTTGAGCGAGCTCACCCCTCCCCGCTGTGCAATTCGGCTATCTGTCCATCGACTAGTATGGTAGACCGATCTAATCAAAATTCCTCTCCACTTGTCACGTGGATCGTGACAGCTACCTTCATCAGTCGGAACCTCTATCTCACGTCTACCCCGACCAGAGTTTATATACTTAATCTAAGTATCGGATTCCCACGAGCTGCACGTGTGATTGTGATTGGCATATGCGCACTCTGTGGCCCTCGTAGACAGTGCATGTTTGGAGCTATGGCTTCTGTGTGTATGGTTAACTGAGTGCTGGGCGGCTAAAAATGATGTGTCTGGCCTCCCTAAAGTCTGTCTTGCTCTAAGTTCCCAGACCTGTCATATGTCCAATGTGTCTAGTGTCCTCTCACAAACTGTACCCTAACAAAGATTCTATTCCGTCCTGATATTGACTAATTTCGATCTAGAGATTTCTTCCGCAACTTTTCACCAGTTAAAGATTCTAGCAAAACCAAGAAGAAAAAGCAAACAAACCTGCATCTAAACTGGGAATCCAATCCAATCCAATTTTATTTTGTTGTAAATTAATTCAAACTTCTGCGCCCGATTGTTGGTTTAGTTTTTATTTTCATTTTGATTCGGTTTGGTCGTGTCGTGTCAGCCCGTCATAATCCACCTACTCAGCTCAAGGCTACATGACACCACTGCACAGTCGAGAAGTTACTTCCCTTGTGTGTGGTGTATGTCAGGTCTGAGTGGCGAACAGGCGTCGGTAGAGTCGCTTACTGTGGCGCGAACAGTGTAAAGCGGATTATGGTCGTGTCGTTTCACTGGAGCTTCAAATACAGATCTGAATCGAGGTGAGTTGGCAGATATTCTTTAGGCACTCAGTGGGCATAACTGACGGTACTGTAACACTGACAGTCACATTATTGGATCTTGGCATATGACGACCACAAACAAATGAATATTGACAGCCCTAGCATTTATCTAGAAACTTTCGAACTCTACACGACAATACAAAGACCTAAGACAATTTGCCTAATATTTAACATGCGGGTTGATTCTGTGTACCTGAGTGCTATATTAGCTCGGTATTTTTGGAATGATCAGCAAACCTGTGGCTGGCGAGTTGCAAAATACCCGTCGACTTCCCACACCTTGGCCAATTCAAACGCAGTCTTTCACTTTTTACGTGCATACATGTGTGCGTCTGAGTCAATGCATAAGTGCAATCGTACTTTCAGTCAATACGAAATTCAGCGAAGAATATTAATCCTTTACGAAGGTCCCCTAATATCTTATTAACCTGAAACAGAAAATTATTTGATATTCGTTAAAGATCTATTACGCACGCACGCACACACGCACGCACGCACGCACGCACGCACGAACGCACGCACGCGCGCACGTTCATCAGTTTCGCTTAAGACTCTTTCACTTTGTTTCACAATATTCTATACTCGAATTTCCACTTTCCTCCTTCCTACATATGTATTTTATCTTGTCTCTGTCCGCTACTTCTAATATAACCAAAGGAAGCCAGTATTTTCTTATTCTTATAAAGTTAGACGTTAATTAAAGGGAATTTTTTTGAAGAAATGGATCTGGTTAAACATGGAAGAACTTTGCAAGATTCAATATTTAATTTGGTTTTGATGTTTTTATTTTTACCAAGCCATACAATGAAAAACTTCACAAAAAATTATTGAAAGCACCATTCTTTGATGAAAAAAGAATACAGATTTTTTGGATATATATATTACATTACTGTAACAATCTCTAAAAAAACTGCGTGGTTTAAAAAAATTAAACATTCGATACACGAACATGTTTTAGGCTTGCCTTTTCATCTTCTATCTCGTTTTTGCCATCTGAAAAAGGGTGGGGTGGGGGAGATAAACACACTTAAAAATTATTTACTGGCAAAAACAAACAAAAAATTAGTGAATATAACTCAGTGAGTGAGGCAGCGTTGTGGTATAATATTCCTTATATTGATGTAGACGGAATATGAGATTATTGGGCTGTTCGCAAGATTTCTTCCCCCACCGGACCACCTCCCTGTACAAAGCCATGCGTGTGTACACGCACTACACGAGAGATGCAAAAGGAAACATCGGCACCAACTCTTCCTCTGAAGATCTTGCAGGTCGGAGGTGAAGCAGTGGGGTTGCTTGAGTAAGTGCGTGTGCTGCTTTATGCTGTCTATCGATATTTTCCTGCGAAATGAAACAGAATTAAAACACACTATTAATTTAAATGAGATATTTTATTCAAGAAAATCGATGGTTCATGAACTTAATATTACGGGGTTTACAGTATAAATTCTAGACTAAGACATGGTCCACTCATAACTAACTACTCTCGACCACCATCTTTACATGCCAGACACGGCGTGGACATCGGTTGTGTTGAATGAGGTACGAACGCCATGTGTCAAACAGACAAGTTCTGGGGTTTGTTACTTAACGTCCGGTCGCAAACGAGGTGCATATTAGGACAAGTGTGATCGTGAAAAGGGGAACAGATGTTCATAAAGAAAATGACCTGTGACAAGGGTGGGAGGAGGGACACTAGAGGAATATGAGAAATAGTAAGTCATTGAAGAGGGTCAGTGCTTCCACCTCTAATTGACTTCACGCTATTGGTGGGGGGGGGGATGGGGTCCTATTACTAAGCTTTAAACTGATATGAGAAATAATATAGAAGCAGATTCCAATAAAGAGGAATTCTTTCTTTTTCAGTCCGAAGCATTTATTTCCGCTTTGATTACAGAGCCCAGGCTCTAGATTTGTAGAGTCTATACCTAGTGGGTGGACGAAGCTCGCCGGAATCTGAAGTACCACAAGAGATGTTGAACACATAACAGAGCGAAATAAATCTCCATTGGGTGTAAAAGAAATAAAGTTGCTATGTTTATATGTTTGTGTATATGTATGTTTGTGTATATGTATGTTTGTGTGTATATATGTATGTATGTTTGTGTGTATATATGTTTGTTTGTTTGTATATGTATGTTTATATATATGTTTGTGTGTATATGTATGTTTGTGTGTATGTGTATGTTTGTATATATATTAATATATATATGTATGTTTGTATATATATATATATGTATGTTTGTGTATATATATATATATGTTTGTGCTCCGTGGCTTATCCCTTTTTACACTTCGATCAGCTCCCGACAAACCGTTAGACACTGCATCCGCTAGGGTAAACTGTATGCATACATAAAGTAGACAGATATGAAGGTCTACAGCAACGTGTTTTTATTTTGTTCGTGTATACTTAAGATGTGTTTCTCTTGTTGTATTTCAACTTCCAGTAAATCTTTCTCGATGCTTAGCTGAAGATAAAGCAGCCAGCTTTGTGGTAGACCTGATGTCTGAAGCGACAGAGTTTTCTGGCTCACGTGATCTTACCACGGTCACATTGAAACAAATGACGAGAAATGCCAGAAAGTGCTCATTCGTTTACGGGAAAAAGTTTATCCTCCTCCTGTAGTTCAACGACGATTGTGCATATTGCCATTTGTCAACCCTGTCAATGGTGGCATTGTACCTGTTTTCTGGTTGCAGCACAATACCGACGATTTCTTCACACGATGCCTTTCGTTGTCGCAACTGTCGTGGTGAGCGTGAATATTGCAGTTAATCCATGATGTCCTCAACGTACCAAAGCCAGGTGTCGATGACGACAGACAGCTGGTATGACGTCACTTGGAGAACGGACGTCAAGTGGACAGGGAGCGGTTGCAGGGTAGTACAAAGCAACTCCTCCTCTGAAGATTTAGCGGGTCAGCTGATCAGCAGCGAAGTGGAGCGAGTGGTTGATAGGCTGAAATCCGGCATTTTGATTCCCATTTGCTTTCTGATTGGCTGCCCCGCTAACTGCCTGTGCATGATTGTCTTTTACAGACACGGACTCGCAAACCGAATCAATTTGACCTTATTTTCCCTGGCCTTTGTCGATCTTCTGCAGATTACGTTCACCTTCATCCTTTACACCGAGCGCATCTATACGCAGTTCACTACAGACGAGCGTTACACGCAAGTCTTCATTCTTATTTTGAACAAAAACCTCATGGGGTTCTATGGGTCTTACTACACCGCCAATATTTTCATCACTATCATCTCCTGTGACCGCTGCCTTTCCATTCTTGTGCCGATGAAAGCGAAGACCATCGTCAGCTTGAAGGCCACAGGCGCCATCCTTTTCGTCACCTTGGCAACAGCCTTTTCTGCTTCGTTTGTCGTCACCAGAGGGTCTGGCCTCGCGTGTGTGTATGACGTCACCACACAGGTGATGTCCTGGGAAGTGATTCAGACAGACTTCTACCATCAAAACAGGGCCCTCATGACAGCCTTGGACAGCATTTTAATCGGATTTTTTATCTCCATAGGCTGTCCTTTGATTGTTTTTGTAGCGACCATTATCATGATTGTCAAACTGAGTAAGGTGTTCCAATGGCGCCGAAGCACTATTGCTGTCTCCTCCGAGTCCCCGAGGGATAGAGGCGTAAGTAGAATGCTCCTCGGTTTGTCTGTAGAGTTTCTTGTCTGTTCTGTTCCTCATTTGTTGTTCTGGGTCACGCCTTTGTTTGTTAAGGATTTCCACTACAACAAGTTTTACGCAAACACGAGAGACGTCTTGCTGAGTCTGTTGCAGCTGTTTTCCAGCTGGAGGTCATCGGTCAATGTTTTTGTGTACTACTACTTCGGAAGTAGATTCAGACAAACGGTTTTACTACTACTTCGGAAGTAGATTCAGACAAACGCTTTTACTACTACTTCGGAAGTAGATTCAGACAAACGGTTTTACTACTACTTCGGAAGTAGATTCAGACAAACGCTTTTACTACTACTTCGGAAGTAGATTCAGACAAACGGTTGTACTACTACTTCGGAAGTAGATTCAGGCAAACGGTTTTACTACTTCTTCGGAAGTAGATTCAGACAAACGGTTTTACGACTTCTTCGGAAGTAGATTCAGACAAACGGTTGTACTACTACTTCGGAAATAGATTAAGACAAACGGTTCTCAAAACAATGTGCGTGACTGCAGGCGATTAACCTCGCTAGATCGAAATACGTAATGCCGACAGGAGAGAAACATTTCTAGCGATTCTTCTGTAACTTCATCAATCATTTCTTAAAGCGAAACAGACATCTCCCTCTCCTCCAAACTTTATCAGTCAAATTTGTGTGTGTGTGTGTGTGTGTGTGTGTGTGTGTGTGTGTGTGTGTGTGTGTGGTGTGTCATGTGTGTGTGTGTGGTGTGCGTGCGTGTGCGTGTGTGTTTGTGTGTGGTGTGTGCGTGTGTGTGTGTGGTGTGTGCGTGTGAGGTGTGTGTGCATGTGTGGTGTGTGTGTGGTGTGTGTGTGTGTGTGTGGTGTGCGTGCGTGCGTGTGTGTTTGTCCGTAGATTCAGACAAACGGTTGTGCTACTACTTCGAAAGCGGATTCAAACGGTTGTACTACTACTTCGGAAATAGATTAAAACAAACGGTTCTCAAAACAATGTGTGTGACTGCAGGCGATTAACCTCGCTAGATCGAAATACGTAATCCCGACAGGAGAGAAAAATTGCTAGGGATTCTTCTGTAACTTAACAATCATTTCTTAAAGCGAAACAGACATCTCCCTATCCTCCAAACTTTATCAGACAATTTTGTGTGTGTGTGTGTGTGTGTGTGTCCGTAACGACTGGAGAGAAAAAATATTCGAATTCTCCTGTCATGTGACATTTAAAAATATCAATGTTTACAAAAGCATTGTTTATGTGATCTCTAGCACTGCTGGTAGCTATAGACCTTTAATATTAACCACATACCTTGTTTCGGTTACAGAATTTTAGTTAGAAAATTCTGCCTACACTGAAGACTTATCAAGTGCTGTCAAATCTTTAAAGATTGTGGTGGAAAAAATCGCTACTAAAACAGCTTGCGCTTTCCCTCCACAGAATGAGTAACCTAGTCACTGTCTCGGAATTTTCAATTTGCGTGTGAACAGTGTTCAATGATTACTTGAGCGACTCAAAAAACTGATTAATATCGAGCGATCGTCATGAATAGCGTTGAATATAAATATTTCCGCGCTTGTTTATTTTCAAAAAAGGGCTTTCGTTACCTTTTCGTCTTTCAGTTCCGATGCTTATTTCTTTTTCCACTATTCATTTCAGCAGCGTGGAAACAAATGCTTCAGAATGCTTTCTTCACATTTCATTGGAATGATCGTAAGCATTTTAGAGCATCCACTACGTCTTTGATTAAACACCCTCCATTCCCATGTGTTTAATTTTAGTATCATAAGCTCAATCGACACAAAACTCGCTACGTAAGCAAAATCCGATCAGCAGACGCCTTCTCCCCTGTTGGTTAAAATTTACCCAAGGTTTTCAGAATAAACCTAGTCTGAAGCCGTACAATCGACATTTTATCCCCGTCCAGTCTTACACCTGGACTAAGGGTTTACGCTAAAGCGGTGCAACTGGCCAATGATTTCGATCGGTAAACGTCACTGGCTGGCGTGCTCCCGAATCACGAAAAGCGAATCGCGATATCTAGAGCAGGAGGGAGGCTCCAATCACGTCCAAATCACAGCGAATCATAATTGCACGAATCAGTTTTGCGTGCCATGTCACACGAGAAACACATACAGTGAATCGTGGTGAGTTTGGTTTTGCTTCGAATCAGATCACATCTGTGTGATATTAGCTTTGTTTGCCAGTAATTCACCACCGGTTCTTTGGTCACAGCCTGTGAATCAAATAGTGTATAGAATGATGTACGTTATCACATGCTTTGAGGAGTGTGTGACCAGAAGCGCAGCAATTTTTCTGCTCCAAGTTGCTTTATTGTTATTCGTCTTGTTATTGTTACCTTCTGTATATTTTGGTAACTTCACCCTTAGTCGATGTGTTCCTTTACTGTCTCTCTAGTGTGATGTGATGTGGCGTGCGTGCGTGCGTGCATTAGTGAGTGAGTGAGTGAGTGAGTGAGTGAGTGAGTGAGTGAGTGAGTGAGTGAGTGAGTGAGTGAGTGAGTGAGTGAGTGAGTGAGTGAGTGAGTGA
>SMGT01015424.1:277987-318069 GCA_004794575.1 Lanistes nyassanus | reverse complement strand
GGGCGAAGGTAAGGGTTGGTTTGCTCGAACACAACATTCACAACACCTACTCGGGTCCCACACCCGAAGTGTACAGACGGTACATTGACGACGGTTCGGGGGCCACCTCCCTCTCAAGAGTGTCGGCTGCTACAATACATTCAGTACGTACAACACTTCCACCCTCCCATACAGTACACCTACAACATTTCCAACACATCTGTCACTTTCCTCGACATCAACATAACCTTGCAGGACGGTCGCCTAGCAACCACCATCCACTACAAGCCCACAGACACACGCACACCTGATTTTTCACTCCTCCCACTCACCTTCCACCCTACACAGCATATACCCTGCTCACAATTCCTCAGACTCCGTAGACTATGCTCTGACGACATGGACTTCAACGAACAATGAGACAGATTGTTTGACTTCTTCTTGGCCAGTCACTACCCGCTAGATTTTCTCCACTCTGCTCAACAAAAAGCCTCCTCTTCGCCACTCACACTCACACTCCAGCCCACCCACAACACCAAATCTACTGGGCCTCGCCCCATTGCCGCACTCACCGCCGCCCCTACAACCTTCTTAAGAATCCTCTTCTCCAACTGGCACCTACTTTCCAAATCTAAACAAGTCTTCAGCCAACCCCTTCTCCTGCCATCTCGGCGGGACAAAAACCTACGAGATCTTCTGGTTCATTCTAAAATGAAAAATGTGCACCCTGCTTTCCACTCTTATTCTTCGGCACCACCCTAGGCAACGTTTTCCCCTGTCACACATGCCCCCACACCACCACCACCACACAGCTCCACACTCCAAAAACCACTTTTAGTATACAGCGTCACTTCACCTGTACCAACAAAAACATCGTTTATGCCATCTCATGCACCATCTGCCCTACTCTGCTTTACATCGGTGAGACTAAACACACACTTAATAATCGCTTCAAGGAACACCTAACAGATCAGAGAAATTCTCCATTCAAGACATTTCAACATTCCCCCGCACACATCGGACAACATGAGGCTCTACGTTGTTTGGTATAACGTGTTGGTTAGTGCGGGAGCCAATTTGCGGGTATTATCGTAGAGTCCGCACGTTGTTTAGCTCCAGGATATGCGTTTTGTTTTGAACCGGCAACCATCCACAGGTTGGTGGCTGCTCTAGCTACCCGCAGAGCTATGCAGGTCTGCCTAAAGACAAAAACGTGCGGCCATCTGGGTGACTGGACATAGCTTGAATATTTTTTTTTCAAAATCAGAGATAGTGTGTTTGTAGATTACAAAGGTTATTGTTCATCACGGTCACCCATTGTTGTCTTTAAATAAAGAAATGAATGTCGTTTCTAGTGTCCTTTCATTGTTCCGTTACCATAGTTAAGTCCTCATCTCTTCTCCCTCGCTGTCTTGTTGTACTGTTGCTTATGTTTTGTCTTCATACCCTACTGAGGGTGAAGGAAGAAAAAAATAAATTCTAAATTCTGAAATTCTTACTTGTCCTTGACCCATGGGTCACCATGGTTACTCCTGATAATGCAGACACTCAGTGTGAAACATATTCATAAGTATTCTTGTTTAATTGCCAGAAACTGCAATTAATATCCTGCTTTCACTGGTCATATAATGCCGGGAAAATGTACATGTGCGTTGTCTGTGAGTGTGAAATGCTCTTTCCCTGGATTGAAAATCTCGCGACAAAGTCCTGACGCACTTTCTTCTTGTCCCTGGAAAATGCCTCCCAAAATAAATGCTTTTTCTCTCCGCGAGGAAACCGAACACCCTTGTACCCATCTGAGACAAAGATTCTATTCCGTCCTGATATTGACTCATTTCGATCTAGAGATTTCTTCCGCAACTTTTCACCGGTTAAAGATTCAAGCAGAACCAATGGAAAAAAAGCAAACAAACCTGCTCCCAAACTGGGAATCCAATCCAATCCAATCCAACTTTATTTTATTGTAAATTAAGTCAAACTTCTGTGCCCGATTGTTGGTTCAGTTTTTATTTTTATTTTTATTCGGTTTGGTCGTGTCGTGTTAGCCCGTCATAATCCACCTACTGCAGAGCCCAAGGCTACATGACACCACTGCACAGTCGAGAAGTTACTTCCCTTGTGTGTGGTGTGTGTCAGGTCTGAGTGGCGAACAGGCGTCGATAGAGTCGCTTACTGTGGCGCGAACAGTGTAAAGCGGATTATGGTCGTGTCGTTTCACTGGATCTTCAAATACAGATCTGAATCGAGGTGAGTTGGCAGATATTCTTTAGGCACTCAGTGGGCATAACTGACGGTACTGTAACACTGACAGTCACATTATTGGATCGTGGCATATGACGACCACAAACAAATGAATATTGACAACCCTAGCATTTATCTAGAAACTTTCGAACACTGCACGACCGTACAAAGATCTCAGACAATTTGCCTAATATTTAACATGTGGGTTAATTCTGTGTACCTGAGTGCTATATCAGCTCAGTATTTTTGGACTGATCTGCAAACCTGTGGCTGGCGAGTTGCAAAATAGCGACTGCCCAGCGCTTGGCCAATTCAAACGTGGTCTTTCACTTTTTATGTGCTTACATGTGTGCGTCTGAGTCAATGCATGAGTGCAAGCGTACGCATTATTTCAGTCAATACGAAATTCAGCGAAGAATATTAATCCTTTACGAAAGTCCCCTAATATATTATTTATAAACCTGAAAGAGAAAATTATTTTATATTCTTTAAAGATCTATTACACACGCACCCACACACGCAACCCCCCCTCCCAACACACACATTGATCAGTTTCGCTTAAGAAACTTTCACATTGTTTCACAATATTCTATACTCGAATTTCCACTTTCCTCCTTCCTACCTACGTATTTTATCTTGTCTCTATTCGCTGCTTCTAATATAACCAAAGGAAGCCAGTATTTTCTTATTCTTATAAACTTGTACGTTCATTAAAGGGAATTTTTAAAAGAAGTGGATCTGGTTAAACATGGAAGAACTTTCCAGGATTCAATATTTAATTTGCTTTTGATGTTTTTAGTTTTACCAAGCCATACAGTGAAAAACTTCACAAAAAATTCTTGCAAGCACCATTATTTGAAGAAAAAAGAATAAAGATTTCTTTCTAGTATATATATATATATTACATTACTGTAACAATCTTTAAAAGACCCGCGTAGTTAAAAAAATTCAACATTCGATACACAAACATCAAAAATGTTTTAGGCTTGCCTTTTCATCTTCTATCTCGTTTTTACTATCTGAAAAAAAGGGGGGGGGGGGAGATAACCACACTTAAGAAATGTATTTACTGGCAAAACCAAACAAAAAATTAGTGAATATAACTCAATGAGTGAGGCAGCGGTGTGGTATTATATTCCATATATTGATGTAGACGGAATAGGGTAATGCAGAAATAAAAGATTATTGGGCTGTTCGCAAGATTTCTTCCCCCACCGGACCACCTCCCTGTACAAAGCCATGCGTGTGTACACGCACTACACGAGAGATGCAAAAGGAAACATCGGCACCAACTCTTCCTCTGAAGATCTTGCAGGTCGGAGGTGAAGCAGTGGGGTTGCTTGAGTAAGTGCGTGTGCTGCTTTATGCTGTCTATCGATATTTTCCTGCGAAATAAAACAGAACTAAAACACACTATTAATTTAAATGCGATATTTTATTCAAGAAAATCAATGGTTCATGAACTTAATATTACGGCGTTTACAGCATAAATTCTAGACTAAGACATGGTCGACTACTATCTAACTACTCTCGACCACCATCTTTACATGCCAGACACGGCGTGGACATCGGTTGTGTTGAATGAGGTACGAACGCCATGTGTCAAAAAGACAAGTTCTGGGGTTTGTTACTTAACGTCCTGTCGCAAACGAGGTGCATATTAGGAAAAGTGTGATCGTGAACAGGGGAACAGATGTTCATAAAGAAAATGACCTGTGACAAGGGTGGGAGGAGGGATACTAGAGGAATATGAGAAATAGTACGTCATTTAAGAGGGACAGTGCTTCCACCTCTAATTGATTTCGCGCTATTGGGGGTGGGTGGGTGGAGGGGAATGGGGTCCTATTACTAAGCTGTACACTGATATGAGAAATAAAATAGAAGCAGATTCCAATAAAGAGGAAATCTTTCTTTTTCAGTCCGAAGCATTTATTTCCGCTTTGATTACAGAGTCCAGGCTCTAGATTTGTAGAGTCTATACCTAGTGGGTGGACGAAGCTCGCCGGAAGTTGAAGTACCACAAGAGATGTTGAACACATAACAGAGCGAAATAAATCTCCATTGGGCGTGAAAGAAATAATGTGGATATATATATGTTTGTGTGTGTATATATATGTTTATGTGTGTATATATGTATGTTTGTGTATATATATGTATGTGTGCGTGTATATGTATGTTTGTGAATATATATGTTTGTGTGTATATATATATATATGTTTGTGTGTATATATATATGTATGTTTGTGTGTATTTATATGTTTGTGTGTGTATATATATA
This sequence comes from Lanistes nyassanus, assembly GCA_004794575.1. NCBI lineage: Eukaryota > Metazoa > Mollusca > Gastropoda > Architaenioglossa > Ampullariidae > Lanistes > Lanistes nyassanus. The sequence continues at coordinate 313,571 of SMGT01015424.1, read as the reverse complement.
TGTGTTTGTTTTCCGTGGCTTATCCCTTTTTACACTTCGATCAGCTCCCGACAAACCGTTAGACACTGCATCCGCTAGGGTAAACTGTATGCATACATAAAGTAGACAGATATGAAGGTCTACAGCAACGTGTTTTTATTTTGTTCGTGTAGACTTAAGAAGATGTGTTTCTCTTGTTGTATTTCAACTTCCAGTAAATCTTTCTCGACGCTTAGCTGAGGAAAAAGCAGCCAGCTTTGTGGTAGACCTGATGTCTGAAGCGCCAGTTTTCTGGCTCACGTGATCTTCCTCACAACGGTCACATTGAAACAAATGACGAGAAAAGCCAGAAAGTGCTCATTCGCTTACGGCAAAATGTTTATCCTCATCCTGTTGTTCAACGATATTGTGATATTGACATTTGTCAATCCTAATGCTTGGTACTGTAGCTTTTTTTCTGGTTGCAGCATGATACCGACGATTTCGTTCACACAATGCCATTCGTTCTCGCAGCTGTCGTGGTGAGCGTGAATCGTGCAGTTATTCCATGATGTCCTCCACATACCAAAGCCAGGTGTCGATGTCGACAGACATCTGGTATGACGTCACTTGGAGAACGGACGTCAAGTGGACAGGGAGCGGTTGCAGGGTAGTACAAAGCAACTCCTCCTCTGAAGATTTAGCGGGTCAGCTGATCAGCAGCGAAGTGGAGCGAGTGGTTGATAGGCTGAAATCCGGCATTTTGATTCCCATTTGCTTTCTGATTGGCTGCCCCGCTAACTGCCTGTGCATGATTGTCTTTTATAGACACGGACTCGCAAACCGAATCAATTTGACCTTATTTTCCCTGGCCTTTGTCGATCTTCTGCAGATTACCTTCACCTTCATCCTATACGCCGAGCGCATATATACGCAGTTCACTACAGACGAGCGTTACACGCAAGTCTTTATTCTTATTATAAACACAAACCTCATTGGGTTCTATGGGTCTGGCTACACCGCAACGATTTTCATCACCATCATTTCCTGCGACCGCTGCCTTTCCATTCTTGTGCCGATGAAAGCGAAGACCATCGTCAGCTTGAAGGCCACAGGCGCCATTCTTGTCGTCACCTTGGCGACAGCTTTTTCTGCTTCGTTCGTCGTCACCAGAGCGTCTGGCCTCGCTTGTGTGTATGACGTCACCACACAGGTGATGTCCTGGGAAGTGATTCAGACAGACTTCTACCATCAGAACAGTGCTCTCGTGACAGCCTTGGACAGCATTTTAATTGGATTTGTTATCTCCATAGGCTGTCCTTTGATTGTTTTTGTAGCGACCATTATCATGATTGTCAAACTGAGTAAGGTGTTCCAATGGCGCCGAAGGACTATTGCTTTCTCCTCCGAGTCCCCGAGGGATAGATGAGTAAGTAGAATGCTCTTCGGTTTGTCTGTAGAGTTTCTTGTCTGTTCTGTTCCTAATTTGTTGTTCTGGGTCACGCCTTTGTTTGTTAAGGATTTCCGCTACAACAAGTTTTACGCAAACACGAGAGACGTCTTGCTAAGTCTGTTGCAGCTGTTGTCCAGCTGGAGGTCATCGGCCAATTTTTTTGTGTACTACTACTTCGGAAGTAGATTCAGACAAACGGTTCTCAAAACAATGTGTGTGATTGCAGGCAGATTAACCTCGCTAGATCGAAATACGTAATGCCGACAGGAGAAAAAAATTGCGAGGGATTCTTCTGTAACTTCATCAATCATTTGTTAAAGCGAAACAGACATCTCCCTCTCCTCCAAACTTTATCAATCAAATTCGTGTGTGTGTGTGTGTGTGTGTATGTGTGTGTGTCCGCAACGACTGGAGAGAAAATTTATTCGAATTCATCTGTCATGCGACATTTAAAAAAAATTATCAAACAATGTTTACAAAAGCATTGTTTATGTAGTCGCTAGCACTGCTGGTAGCTATAGACCTTTAAAATGAACCACATACCTTGTTTCAGTTACAGAATTTTAGTTAGAAAATTCTACCTACACTGAAGACTTATCAAGTGCTGTCAAATCTTTAAAGATGGTGGTGGAAAAAAAATCGCTACTGAAACAGCTTGCGCTTTCCCTCCATAGTATGAGAAACCTAGTCACGTCTCGGAATTTTCAATTTGCGTGTGAATAGTGTGGAATGATTAGTTTAGCGACTGTCATGATCGCCCCAACCTCCGTAGAATTAACTTCGGAGAGTCGGTGATCAAGCGTGTTCTAAGATAATAAGCGAACAATTATAATGATGCTTTCATCCCCCACGATACAACCACAGACAGGCGTTTGTTTCCACCTTTAATACAGGAGAGTACAACAATTAAGAAAATATATATTCAGCAACTAGAATGTTAACTACGTCTTATACGTAGTATTCCCCTTATTCTTTTCACAATACTTCTAGTAAAATGGTTGGAAGGGGTACTCACAGTACATAGACTCCAATACTTCCATCAGGATATACACATACACCCACAAGTCCATATCAAGCAAAATGTTCCATTTACTTCTCGTCACATCGTCTTTGGATTCCTTTACGATTATGAACACTTATATCCTTGCACACCTTACGGTACTTCAATCGTATTCTCGCTCTCACTCACGCACACTGTCTCTTTTTCGTTGACGTTGCCCCAGTCCGTCACTTCTCAGCATCGGTAAGACTGCTTATCCAGCAAGACACCGTCGTCAGTCTGATTGGTATACCTCGGATCGTCTGCAGCTACCGTCTCCTTCGCTGTTTTAATTCAAGCCTTGCGTCGGCTTATTGGTTCGTCAACTCTGTGACTTTTTATTGAGTTCCTGGGTCGTCCACGCTGTGACTTTTATTTAGTTTCTTCTTTCTCAATATTTTCCAAGTATTACGCCACTTGGGGCACGATTCTGTGTTTCGGGCTCTATATTCAGAATCAAAAGGTTCCCCTTCGTATCTCTCGAATTGGGACCGTCTTTTTCCGCCCAACATTTCTCTGCTCTTTCTCCTCTCTCTCTGTCTCTTTCCCCGGCTACTTACACCCTCGCCCACGCACCGGATATCGACATCTCCCTACCGCTAGTAACTGTCAAACGTTTCCTGTACCGGCCATCGCTTTGTGTGGGAGTGGACCTACGCCTACGCACTTAACACACTCTAAACTTTCAAAACGCACAGTCATTCTCATTCATCCCTTATCTCTAGGTTCCTGACAGCGACTCAAAGCCTGATTAATATCGAGCGATCTGTAACAATATGCTTGCCAGGCAGTAGGTAGCAGGTAGGTTAGTGAAGGGCAAAGAGTACAGTTTAGAAGAGAACATTCCATCCAAGACGGATCTGAGCCTGAACACTTAGCAGGCAAGACATAACTGAGAAGTCAGACACACCATTTTAAGCCGCGCAGCACTCAATAACTATATACAAAAGGGCCATAACTCCAAAACATGCATCGTCCACTAGGGTCACCAAGCATGCAGCTGCCCAACACAGTCACACGTGCAGATTGGAAAAGGTCAGCAGCAGACATTTAACACTGATATATAAACTCTAGTGGGGAAAGGGGAGAGGACTCTCCAGAGACAAGATGAGACCAGACACTAGAGAACTACTTTACTTGGATACTTGGAGAGATACTTAGAGAGATACAGACGGATGAAGTTGATCGTCTGTGGGACATGGAGAGTTACTATGTTGTAAACCGGCTCGCCACTTAGATTCTACTGATCGCTGAATAAAACTTTTATGGCCAGAAATCACGGGTCCATTGACTACGAAAGAAAGCCGCGGTGTGTGTATCTTCGTGGTGCCTCTACATAATGCTATATGGCCATTTGTGGTGCCCGTGACCTCTACGTCAGTTAGATGGGCATTATGTAACATTGCCATTTGTGATGCCGTGACCATTCATAACGTTACATGGCCATTTGTGGCGCCGATGACCCGTACGGCGTCATAATGCTACATGGCTCGTTCTGGTGTCGTGAACCCGTCCGCGGGTTTTACAACTCATAATGCTGCAGATCGTCATGAATAGCGTTGACTACAAATATTTCCGCGCTTGTTTAATTTCAAAAAAGGGTTTGCGTTACTTTTTCTTCTTTCAGTTACGATGCTTATTTCTTTTTCAACTGTTCATTTCAGCAGCGTCGAAACAATGCTTCAGAATGTTTTCTTCAAATTTCATTGGAATGGTTGTAAGCATTTTAGAGCATCCACCACGTCTTTGATGAAAAAGCTCCATTCCCATATGTTTAATTTTAGTATCATAAGCTCAATCGACACAAAACTCGCTACGTAAGCAAAGTCCGATAAGCAGACGCCTCCTCCCCTGTTGGTTTAAATTTACCCAAGGTTTTCAGACAAAATTTTCCCTAGTCAGAAGCCGTACAATCGACATTTTATGCCCGTCCATTCTTACACCTGGACTAAGGGCTTACGCTAAGCCCGTGCAACTGGCCAATGATTTCGATCGGTATACGTCACTGGCTGGCGCGCTCCCGAATCACGAAAAGCGAATCGCGATATCTAGAGCAGGAGGGACGCTCCAATCACGTCCAAATCACAGCGAATCATGATTGCATGAATCACTTTTGCCTGCCTTGTCACACGAGAAACACATAAAAAGCTACAGTGAATCATCGTGATTTGGGTTTTGCTTCCAATCAGTACTGATACTCAGCCTTCTGGTATGACACGTTTCATCCATGTTGTATACAGACTGACCATCAAACTGATACACGTTTCATCCATGTTGTATACAAACTGACCATCAAGCTGATACACGTTTCATCCATGTTGTATACAGACTGACCATCAAACTGATACACGTTTCATCCATGTTGTATACAGACTGACCATCAAACTGATACACGTTTCATCCATGTTGTATACAGACTGAGCATCAAACTGACACACGTTTCATCCATGTTGTATACAGACTGAGCATCAAACTGACACACGTTTCATCCATGTTGTATACAGACTGAGCATCAAACTGATACCTGTCAATGAGGCCTTCAAGGTAAGAGAAAAACTGATCCACTGCTTCTTTGTTGAAAGCAGTTGCCCGAGCAATGGTGGCTGCCTGGGGCTGACGAAGAGACAACTCTTTATATCTGGATAAGAACCCCTTGAGTTAATCTTTTCCTGCTTTCTCCGTGTTGTTGTCGAAGGTGTTTTCACATTGTTTTTTTTCTGCAACTTGATAAGCAAGTTCCATAAGTTCATTTCTTGTCAGGCCAAAGAATATTCTGTCGATATCAAGCACATACTGAACAAGCTCTTCTTCCATTTCGTCTGAGAAAACAGTGGGTCGACCTAGGAACCTGGTTGATCCAATCGCATACTTATTCTTGCAAAGCTGATGCCTTTTCAAAGTGGCTTTTGCTATTCCGAAGGTCTTGGAGGCTTGGTCCAGCCGCGTTCCACTGTCAAGGGCTGGAGGGCTGCTTCCATATCTTGGGAGGTCCACTTGCCATATTTTGAAATATACAAAAGTTTCGCTGGATAAAGGCATATATTGATATAATCTATATATTTAAATAATAATTATATACAATACAAAGGCACACACGGGCATACATTTGCACCCACAAAACACTACTCTTCACAAATTTTGTGTGAGTGTCATTTAAATCTGTGTGGATTCATTCCACCAGTGGTCCAATATACCCGACAAAAGGGAGCTCAATTTCCCCACATAACATGCCTTTTTGAAAGCCTCTAGAAGCACAGTACGCAATCATTATCAGAAGTTGATTTGTCATCAAATGTTCTGCTCGACTCTAAGGTTTTCTTGCAATAGCAGTTAGACCAATTCTCGAATTTCCTGCAAGCTGTCCACGTCGATTTAGTGGAAAACGAATTTAAAAAAAAGAAAGAAAAAAGTAACATGGTTACCTTCCGCGTACTTTGCGTTTGCCAGCCATTTTTTCTTGTGCAAGGGGAAGTCATTCCTCCATACAATTTTGACAGACAATAAACATGGATTTGTCTGCCTTTAGTTTCTGTAAAATCGTGGTGGTCCAATTAATAACCGGGTACAATATACTCACTGTTCCCCAAGGCTTCAAGGATAGTCTGACCAAATTAAGGCTAGGAATTACCAGTCTGAATTGTCATAAAAAATGTTTATATGTACATCATCCCATGCATGTGCATATTGTCATTCTGATGAAACTGAACTGCATTTTTTATTATTTGTCCGCGTTATGACGACTTGCGGAAGCAGTACATCCCTATGAAGTTTTATCGATATTCTTCCATGTTTCAATTCTCTGTACTCAACGTCGATAGCAGTCCAAGACTTACACGAAGACTGGCTTAAGTTTCTTGCTGGTGGGCACTGGGCAGTTAGCTGCCTGCAATTAACAGCCGCCTGGGTGGATGAACGACTGGGAAACCCATGTCAATGTGTAGGGTCGACTATGAGAAATGAGGGTAGTAGCATAATTGCTGCACTCGAGTAGGACCAAAGCAACAACATAAATCTGGACTGTCAGCGACCAGTTGACAGTAAACTCCTAGGGGGAGCGTCTAATGCGGGAGACTCTTTAGGACGCCGAGCAAGCCTATGTCCCCGATACACCTTCTTACCCACTGTCCCTTAGTCATTTTCCTGCTGTTCAGCCCATGCGCCACATCTACTGAAGCTAAGTCTTTTTCTTCTGTTTTCTTTGTTGTCGTTTTTCGTCGTTTTTGTGTCGTCCTGATGAAGGAGTAGTGCCCCGAAACATGTAGATTGTCTTCGTCTTTGTCATGTCTTACCTTGGTCCAGTTCCCTTGTTTTAAATTTAAGAAAGATATCTCTTCCAGACCTAAATATCCAAAACTGGTTTAAAAAATCTACAAAAAAGATGAAAAGAAACACGTGATTCCTGCTTGGAGTAAATAAAGAAACAACAAATAAACGTAACCAAGCGAAAATAGACTAACACAACGTCAACATTTCGGGGCATTGTCCCTTCTTCAGGACGAGATTCGATTGGATTTCTTTATTGTCATAAGACCACTGTCCTTTAACAAGGGGGAGATAACTAGAAAAAATTACATAACTACATTGCATACGCATACTCATCCATTGAAACAGTCATGATGATAACCTGTATATATGCCGGTTGTACGGCAGGCCATTCGCGATCAACTGTATGAAAAAGCTTTCCTCTTCACGATAAGCTCCGTCTTCTGTCCAGTGCTGAGTGGATCAATCTCTAAATTGACCATTTTTCTAGTATACTCAGATTGTAAAAGTAGGGATGGCTGACTCCATGCTGGGTTGTTAAGATGGCGTTGTTGCATGAATTTAATCCTGATGTCATAGTATGCCTGACACTCTAAAATAAAATGACATTCCCTCTCCCGCTCAAGTCCACACACATCACACACTACATCCTCTCCGTCTTCCATACAGTACCGTGCTTTTTGTTTCTTAAATTGGGAGACACGTAACCGGAATCTTAGTAGACAATTTGTGAGTCCTAGGTTTAAAATACAGGAAAGGTTCAGATTTAAATGTTATGATACCATTACGACGAGAGAGAGACGATGGTCCGCCGTCCCAGTGCGTGGGAAGTAGAGCGTGCTAAACTGTCAAAAGAAATCCTACAGCGAATAGAAGGGCGTATCATATAGGGGGTGGGGGATGAGGAAAGGGTGACGGTAAGGGTTGGTTGGTTCGAACACAACATTCACAACACCTACACGGGTCCCATACGGTACACACTCCAAAAACCACTTTTAGTATAAAGAGTCACTTCATCTGTACAAGCAAAAACATCGTTTATGCCATCTCATGCACCATCTGCCCCACTCTGCTTTACATCGGTGAGACTAAACACACACTTAATAATCGCTTCAAGGAACAACTAGCAGATACCAGACATCAGAGAAATTCTCCACTCACCAGACATTTCAACATTCCCCCGCACACATCGGGCAACATGAGGGTCTACGTTGTTTGGCAAATGTTTGGCACCATGGCCCCCACAGGTCTGAACTTAAAGCACTAGCTTCCCTTCCACCCACTTCAGAAGCCCGCTCCCCGTTTTCCTTCCCTGTTCTCGTTTATCTTTCTACCCCCCCCCCTTCTCTTATACCTATAAAATACGAAATACCTATAAAATTTATCTTTTGTTATGAAAAATAAAAATTGCTTATATAGAATGCACCCTTTGTTGACATACTACATAGATTAACGTGCTGCTGGAAATAACTAGGATACACTAATTAGGATATGATTTATTTAGCTACCCGAGTGCATAAATTTTGATAAATTTTGTCAGTCGTTCCCCATACCGTGTATTTTAAAAAATACACAATTGTTATTTAAAATTCTCCTTTAGCATCTGTTAAGACTAGTCCAGTCGATATATTTGGTAATATATTTGGTATCAATCTACTTCCAAAACAGCTGCACGGGAGGGGGGGGGTAATAAGAATGTGGGTCGTTCTCTGTAAGATGTGCAGTACGTTAGATACTGTGACCGAAGTTTCCTAACATTTCCATGCACCGTGCCTGTCCCGCGTGCATCTAATAACAGAAGATGTAGGCAGGGGGGGGGGGGAGGTCTATCAGTGTAATCAGTACACTGAAAGAACCACGATAGCTGCGGCAAGAGACAACGTGTTGGTCAGTGCGGAAGCCAGTTTGCGGGTATGGTCGTAGAGTCTGCACATTGTTTAGCTCCAAGATATGCGCTTGTGTTTCGAACCGGCAACAATCCACAGGTTGGACCGCTGCTGTAGCTACCCCGCAGAGCTATGCTGGTCTGCCTAAGTAAAAAATGCGCGGCCTTCTAGGTGACTGGACATAGCTTGAATATTTTTTGTCAAAAGCAGAGATAGTATGTTTATAGATTACAAAGGTTATTGTTCATCACGATCACCTATTGTTGTCTTAAATAAAGAAATGAATGTCGTTTCTAGTGTGTTTTGATTGTTCCGTTGCCATAGTTACGTGCTCATCTCCTCTCCCTCGCTGTCTTACTTGTCCTTGACCCATGGGTCACCATGGTTATTCCTGATAATGCAGACGCTCAGTGTGAAACATATTCAATAGTATTCTTGTTTCATTGCCAGAAACTGCAATTAATATCCTGCTTTCACTGGTCATATAATGCCGGGAAAATGTACATGTGCGTTGTCTTTGGGTGTGAAACGCTCTTTCCCTGGATTGAAAATCTCGCGACAAAGTCCTGACGCACTTTCTTCTTGCACCTGGAAAATGCCTCCCAAAATAAATGCTTTTTCTCTCCGCGAGGAAACCGAACACCCTTGTACCCATCTGAGACAAAGATTCTATTCCGTCCTGATATTGACTCATTTCGATCTAGAGATTTCTTCCGCAACTTTTCACCAGCTAAAGATTCTAGCAAAACCAAGAAGAAAAAGCAAACAAACCTGCACCCAAACTGGGAATCCAATCCAATCCGATTTTATTTTGTTGTAAATTAAGTCAAACGTCTGTGCCCGATTGTTGGTTTAGCTTTTATTTTCATTTTCATTCTGTTTGGTCGTGTCGTGTCAGCCCGTCATAATCCACCTACTCAGCTCAAGGCTACATGACACCACTGCACAGTCGAGAAGTTACTTCCCTTGTGTGTGGTGTATGTCAGGTCTGAGTGGCGAACAGGCGTCGGTAGAGTCGCTTACTGTGGCGCGAACAGTGTAAAGCGGATTATGGTCGCGGATTTTCACTGGAGCTTCAAATAAAGAAAGATTTGAATTGAGGTGAGTTGGCAGATATTCTTTACGCACGCAGGCACAGCTTGTTTGTGAATCAACTGGACGTGCAGACCCATGTACACTTGTGACAAGGAATGCAAACTAAAACTCTAGCAGGACCGTGCTTATCGAGACTCCTCTGTCATGTCGACCTTGTCATGTTCATACGTGCGTGCCTGGGTGTGTCGGTGTGTGCCTGGGCGAGTGCAGCATTAGCAACAAAGATCAACGCGAACGAACCCCCCTCCCCCCGGAATTGTAGCGTGTCTCGGACTTGCTTGAATCAAATAATTTGAAACAGAAGTGGAACACTGATTTTGATCTCTCTAGGAGTATTTCTTAATGCGCGAGTATATGTAGGGCAAGTAACATTCATCTCACACCCGTACTGTTAGGGGTCGGTTCCTTAAAGATACAACACTCGATTGCATTCAGGAAACCGCCTGCACCTCGTCTCGTGACGTCAACGCGGGCGGCACATCGATTAATGCGCCAGAGTTGCACAGCGCCTTAGCACACACACGCAGCCCTGGTGCAGTCATATTTCGCTGCAATCCGCAAAGCATATATTGCGAGTGCTGTTGCAACTTGCACAGGCACACATGCACAAATGCACTCGAGGCTGATGGGTCATCAGACAGTAGGTGACCTTCCACTCCGTAAGAGCACTCAGCCGTCGCAGCGTCACACCCCATAATGCACCAGTTGAGAGTAAACACTATACTTATTCGGCGTCAATTTTATAACATACCTTACATATTACATACTACGTCCACTGTATAGGGTTGTATATTTGACCTGTCGAAATATGACCTGCTCGCGCAGTTTGAAGAGTGACTTTTGTAAATGGGCCATTGTAGACTCTTAAGCTGCTCTTACATGACGCGATTAAGTCACACGAAAACGACATGGTAGAACCTAATCGAAATGTCCGCTTAAACTACTTTCACTTACCCCAAATCATTTAACAATGACACAATCGACACAATTCTCCCCCACCTAATCCGATCCTCGATAACATTTATTATTAACATCAGTCTAGGTATTATTCCGGATGTAATAATCATGAAAAATTCACGTGTATGTACATATGTGCCCACAACCAATAGGAAGGAATAATGCGGCCCCCCCCCCAAAAAAAAAGAAAGCTTGAGTGGAGAACGAAATTTAATTCTAAGGTCTTATCGACAGAAACTGTGATAGAAAGGTTGACCAGTCGATTACATCTGTACTAATGGGGGTAAACGAAAAAGTAACCTCTACTTCTTTAAGAAAACCTCTACCTCTATAAGAAAAAGCAACCTCTACCTCTATAAGAAAACCTCTACCTCTATAAGAAAAAGTAACCTCTACTTCTGAATCTATTCAATACACCCTCCATAAATAAATCCAAGTGCTGCATAGCCAGTGGTCCTTGCTGATAAGGCATCTATATGTTATTTGCAATTTTTGAGGGACAGTGCTTCCACGTCTGGATGATTTCACCCCATAGGGGATAGGGTCTTATTACTAAGCTGTTTGCTGAAGGACCAACAGACTGATAACTGCATTAAGATGGCCAGTGCGAAAAGGCAGTTTAACGTCAGCGGGGAAAGGACAATGGAGTCTGCGCAATGTTTGACTTGAGGAAAAACCCTTTAGTGACCACCCTTGGCTTCGAAGCAGCAAAACCCACACGCTAGTCCGCAGGGTTACTTGCTGTAATAATATGCGTGTTAGGCTGTAGGTACTGTGTATGTTATGTAAGGGGATAAATGCAGTACAGTTCAGTACAGAACTTTCCCACGTAGGACATGGCTGGCAACTGAAGTCCAATGCACTCAACAGACTGGACATCAGACATACACGCAAATGTTAGAAACACTATTTATAGCCGCAAAGCACTCGGTCACCCATGTACAGACACCGTATAATCCAAAACATTCCCTGTCCGCGGAGCACAGTTGCCAATCAAAGGCCACGGGAATTTAAACTTTCACATCTCAGGAAGCTGTATAAGCCCTGGAAGGACCAGTGGGGGGCGGGGGGGGGGGNTGTGGGGGACACGAGACTTGCTATGGATGGCACAGAGTAGCGAGAGGGGGAGATTAGAAGATGAAGCCCCCAGGGCACCGGGGCGAAAACTGTCACGCCATGGAACAAACGGACAATTAATAAAACTCTTGAAACGTGACCAGGTTGCGTGGCTTTTGTGGAGTGGCGAGAAGCTCCGACTATGTTACATCTAAGAGCTGTCCTGGCCCCTTTAGCTGTAACAAGTCTAGCGAGATCTATCTACGAGCTGACGCGTTGTCCATAAGTTTCTTGGTGTTTGATTCTGTATATATGTGTCAGGATGCATGAACTCCTGTTTGCATGTGTGTTCATGCAATTGTGTTAATTTTCAGATTTAAATCTTCTAGGTAGTCATGGACACTGACGATGAGCCACTGCTTGTGGATGGATTCTCTCCAGTGACCTCTCAGGTGACCCCATTCATTCATAGGACTGCACAATCAACCTTGGTAGCGGCGTCCCACAATCCCAAGTAACTCTAATCTAAATGGCGCGCAGCATCAGGTCACCGGGCCTATTCAAAACATTACACAAAGTCTGGTGACCCTCCTAAGGGCGTTACGCAGTTTTCAGGTTGCATTGTTCAAAGTATTACACATGCTCATTTAAGCCTGTTCAAAGTGCTATACAGTCTTAAGTAATCTTGTGGAAACGTTACACAATCTCAAGCAACTTTATTGGTAATGCCAAAAGTATTGCTCAATATCACTTAATCTTGCTGAATGCGTTCCACAATATCAGACAACTTTTACACGATCAGATAAACCTGCCAAAAATATGAAAGCCAGGATCTTCAATTTAAATTGTTTATTTTGTGAATAAAGGGCGCGCTCTGTTTAGATTATTGGATTATATCTTTTAATGCAGTGACCCGTGTCATCACTCAAGATTAATAAGAGTGCACCAGGCTTGTATTTGCTTCACTGCGTCCTCCCCAATTACTCGTTTTGCCACAGACATAAAAGCTAAACAATCAACTTTGTATGCAGTGCCATATATTCTGTGATTACAGCCTGCGCCTGTCGTTCAGCCGTACTTCGACCATCCTCCACCCAGTTACTTGCCCCCAGCACCCTATGGTCCCGTCCACGGGGGTCCCGGCCCCACGACCCAGCATACGACCACAGTGATCATTAACCAGCCCGCACCGATGATACTGTCGGGACCCAGACTCTGGTCCTCAGGCCTGTGCTCCTGTTGTGACGACATGGGCAGCTGTGAGTACTTATAAGTTCCTGTGCTAGGCTGTCTCCTTGTCTCTGTGTTTCCGTTCGTAAAACTGGCCACAAACCTGTTTCCTACGGGCACTTTCACGTCTGGAGTAGAGGAACAGTGCTTATGCAATCCAGCCTGATACATCGGTCAAGATCTCAGCAGGAATTTTTCTCAGTAACCGCTACCTACCATTTTCGTGGGTGCAACTCCCAAAGCCGATCACAAGGACGGCAGTTATTCCTTGACTAGCAACAACTATATAAAAACTGAAAAAATCAAACTGAACAGAAATTTAAAAAAACAAGAAAAAAAATTCCACTCAAAATCAAACGAAAAACGACAAACCCCTAAAACAAAAACCTCCTAACCTTCATTCACACCCGTAGAATTTCCCCCTGAGACTTCTTCCGCACGTTATTTCCTTGCCTAATTATATATATATATACGTTCTCTTCTATTTCTGCAATACGCGCAGAGCTCAGCTCGGCGACTGTACAGCTCCCACCGCTCTTTTAAGAGAAAAACACGTACATTTTAAAAGATGGTAACAAGTTCCCTCTGGTAATTTTTGAAAGATGGTTTTCCGTACCCCAGATGCGTTTCTCTTCACTGTAGTCGTAAACTTAATGTTCTTCGAGCTTATTGTTATGACTCGCAGAACGTGTTTATGGGTGCAGCCGGTCGCTAGATTACAATGTGCCGCTACAGCCAGCGGACTTCAGTCTATACTATGCTTACACAAACTGCATGAATATTTTCTTGAATTTTTGTCATAACATGCTGTAAATTATAAGTCCAAATGAGGGACTAGGAGAGCGAACATTGAACTTGATCTGGGAGATGCTTTTACTTTGTGCTATACGCACTGGGACCAAGCTGCACAACCGTTCGACCCTCTCATTGTCACACGAAAACATCCGCTGACACTTCAACGCGCAGCCTACCCCAGGAGCCGCGTATTGATTGTCCCTGTTTTCTCTGCAGGCTGCCTGGGGTTGCTGTGTCCCTGCATCCTTGGCATGCAGCTGGCTTCAGACATGGGCGAGTCGACTTGTCTCCCCTGCTGCGTGTCCAGTTGGCTGATGGGGCTGCGAATCAAGATGAGAGTGCAGAACAACATTCAGGTGGGTCCGACTAAATCCTGAACGGCATGCATTCGCCCCGCTAGCAAGCTCCAGCATATCGCATTTTCGCCCGGGAAAGGTGCACTAAAAACCCCCAGACAGATCGGGACTGACTGATCGACCAAGATAAGGAGGTACAGACAGATGACAGACAGAAGACAGATCGGGACGAATTACCAACAGACCGATCGACAGATGGCAGATCGGACGAATTAACAGGCCAACCGACAGACGGACATAGAGAAATACAACCAGGCAGAATTAGAATTGGCTTTTAAAGAGACTTTCTGTGTTCAGAAAAGAAGATATCTAATCGGATATCAATTAATGTTTGTTCAATTTTGTTGAAAGTTGACCAAATGAATTATCTAGACTACACAGAACGGTACTTATGAACTGACAGCGGGCAGGCGATGAACTTAGTTTGTATTTATTTGTATAGTGTTACTGCATTTTTGATATTTTCACTTTATTGGATGAAATGTTATTATTAATTGATATATTGAGTTTTATTATTGTGTTGTGAGGTGTGTGGGAATTGGCTTATTTTATGTTTGGTCTTCATTATTCAGTTCTATACCGCGATGTTAAGAGAAAAAAAAATCCCGTTGATTTATGGGCAGTAAGCTATTGTATCGTGTCGTATTTTAACATTCGAATAATTAATTTCCGAGTTCCTTTTCTTCCAGCTTCCTGCCTTCATATGTTTCTTTCCTTCCACAGGGATCCATTATGGACGACTCTTGCGTGACGTGCGCGTGCGGAATCTGTGCGCTGTGTCAGATGGCAAGAGAGATGAAGTTCATCAAAGCCTCCCTCCTCAGAACCCAGCGTTAACTTTTCCACCTCCGAAGGGCTTCCCTGATCTTACGCGAGGTTTTCCCAGTCGGAGACAGAAGCATATCACGTGACCAGTGGATGGCAGGAATATTTTGTTCTGACCGCAAGTCACTTGACAGCGCTCTCACCAAAGATTCTTCTCAAGGACCTTTCGTGATTTAAAAATACTGGGGAGAACAGTTTAAAAGTGTGTTTCTGGCACAGTATAAGGGTTGATTACACATTTTTTATACGAATCAGTTGTTATTTCGCTAAAATAGGTTTTATCACTACCCAAGAAGAATAGATGCAGAATACACGATTTTGTTCAGTTACGTCCAGACATTAT
Organism: Lanistes nyassanus; assembly: GCA_004794575.1. Lineage (NCBI taxonomy): Eukaryota > Metazoa > Mollusca > Gastropoda > Architaenioglossa > Ampullariidae > Lanistes > Lanistes nyassanus. The sequence continues at coordinate 298,315 of SMGT01015424.1, read as the reverse complement.
CATCCGTTCTCGTGGTTTTATTTTCAAAATGAAAACTTTAGCTCAGAAGAATCTCATTGTAACAACATTTGAAGGCGTTTTTTAATGGTAAAGACTGTACTATAATAAATATAATAATAATATATAAATATAGTATAACAGTGCAACATGCTTTATATTATTTAACTTTTCATTATGTGTGTTGCAAATCAAGGTGGGGTTTGTACCCGGCCTTCCGGTCTTAAGAAAAGGCTCTACCAGCAGTTTCGCAGTCCTCACAAAGAATGGACATAATATACGAACTTCTGAACCTTCTTAATAAGTTTCATAACATGGGAATCCAAAAAAACTTTCTGTGGGTGCCATCGCATTTAGGAATCCAGGGAAACGAAGAAGCAGATAGATTGGCTAAGCTAGCAATAAAAGACAATCTGACCACAAAAGTCATCCAGATAAATGTACCCATTTCAGCGGAAGAGAGAAAAATAGCCATTAAACCAGCTATAAAAATACAGTGGGATGAAAAGTATAAAGAGGAAGCCAAAGGCACCAGGAGAGAGCTAGAAGAACTCCCGAGTAACGAGCTCACACTGTTTCACTCCAACAGAGCCAACCAAAGTAGAATAGCCAGAATGAGACTAAATGGAGAATACCATCTTATTCGTAAGGACCCGGTGACTTGCAGCTGTAGTGACAGATTTAACACTCCTCATGTCCTGCTAGAGTGTAGCCTAAACAGCCAGAAAAGGGATACACTTAAAAATGCTCTGCACAATCTAAACCTTAACTTCAATCTAAAATCGTCTCTAAATCCTCCCAAAAGATAAGACAATACATAATGGATCTGACAGCGCAGGTAGTAAACGCCCATCCAGACGTTAATATATTTAATAAAAACAAATTTAATAAAAAGGGGGGTAAAACCATTGAATCACACAAAGTAAACTATAGGACAAGCGTAAACTGTACAGCACTAAAAAGTAAAAGGCGAACACAAAGGTAGAGATAAACAGAATGTAGGAATAGGGCGACAGTAGGGTCGACCAGCAAGCGCTCCACCCCTCAAGCCACCTTCCTCCAGCAGCGACAGTGCGCCAGGAAAGCGACCACGTAGCCACCGCCAGTCCAGAACACCAAGCCACGGCCCCCTTCCCTCCCCCTTCCTTCCCCAAGCCCACTGCCTCCCCTCCCCCCCCCCCAGTGCGAAATCACCACGAGGTAGAAGCACTTTCCCTCCCAAATCATCGTCGTCGTCATCATCATCATTAACAACAACAACAGTTTCGCACAAATAAAATTCAGCGTGGCTGTGAACAAATCTTGCTGTCGAATACTGGCATGTGATGCCGGCGCAGCCCAGATTAAAATACAAGAGGTTGTGCCATTACCAAAGCATGCTTGAAAGTTAATTGAGGAATGCTTTCACCGAAATAATTGCGAATGTACGAAGTGCATAACCCGGCGAGATCGGTCCTTGGTGCGTCGATGACGCGCGCTTTGCATTTGCGCTATTGAACTGGTTTACATTAGCGTTCGTATCTCCTGTCCAGTTATAAAAGTAAATCCATGTAGTAAAAATAAAAGTTTTAAAACAAGAAATTGTCGAAAAAACTTTGTTTCGATTTAGATTACCTTTAATTATTTCAAATTTTGCTGATTTTTATTCTATCATTTTTATTTCTTTGATTTTATCAATTTTTTTTTATTTTATTGGTTAAATATTGATAACTGAAAGTTAATGGCAATGATGGATAAGCGTTTTATTATTGAATAGAAATGTATAAAAGCTATTTTGTTATGTTCTTCATACTTAATTAGTTTTAAGACTTTGCTGTTTCGATTTGCATTTATCTTTACATTTCTTCAATTTTTAAAAAAAACGTTTCCTTAATGATTAATTATGTTACTAACACTATCAGTGTTCCACGTAGCGTATTACCAAACGTATTTACTGGTTTATAATGATGAATAAGAAAAAGTCAAAGCGCTGTGGCCCCTGGTAGCGTCGCGTACGCTATCTGTATTAGGGGACCTGGTTAGCTCAGTTGTTACAGCTGCGGACTAGCAGATGGAAGGTTGCTGGCTCGAATCCTGGTGTGGCCAAGGATTATTTCCTGGAGTTAAACATTGTGCAAACTCCATTCGGCCATTTCCCCGCACATTAAACTGCCTGTCCGCACTGACCATCTTACTGCAGCCATCAGTCTGGTGGTTCTTTCAGTGCATGGCTTAGTAATAGGACCCCATCCCCCATAGTGCGAAATCACCGCGAGGTGGAAGCACTGTCCCTCTAAATAAGCACTGTCCCTCTTTGTGGGTGGCCCCCTGCACGTACGGCTTGTGGAGTGACGTCACCCGCACGCGGATACGTTTGGCCTACCCGTGGCGCATCTCTCTCTAAACTCTCTAATATATTCTGGTACGTGGCGCCGTCTCAATGCCTGATCCGGGCTTCGAAAATCTTATCATCAACACTAACAACGCTAAAAGAATGTTAACTGATGTAATGAAACTGATAGGTATTTGTTTCAGAATGGCATATTTCATGCCACTGCTAGTAAAATGACAGAATAATTATAATGAAGAATAAGAGATGTACCCAGCATCCAAGAACAGCAGTCAGTGGCTTAAATTCTGTATGTACAGTATCCACAGATCGTCAGCTATTTGGTAGCTTTCGATGATTACGATGGAGAGGCCGAAGAGGAAAAATGAGGTGCTAGGTAAATGTTAAGTAGGTATTATCCAGCAGCACAATGTTGGCTGCGTTCTTTGCTAAGAGTTTTCCCGTTTTTATGGAAGTGAAGGAGAGAAATTTTACACAGTAAATTAAGCTTATCTGAACTCTTCGAAAAGTGAAACAACTTTTGAGAAGACTGAAATCTGCGTTAAAGGCACACGAATTCCATAAAAACGGAGAATTTAACAGAATACCATTTTTGTGGGGAATGGGGGCTGGGGTAGGGCCAGCTGTGCATGGTTGGATAATATAGATATATAATAGTCATTTATAATTTACATTCAAATTCATACACACAAGTTCACACACACACACACACACTAGCAGAGAGAGAGAGAGCATAGCCATCCACAAAAAAACGCAAGTACTCTGCACGCGTACACGCACAATAGCCTATTATAAGAGCTACCCACTGCAAACTTTTGCGATGAACGGGCCTCGTCTACAGTAACCACAGCAAACTAAATTACCTTGTTATACACATGCACGACAATTTCGAAACTTCTTAAATTTCTAAGTATCAGTACATCGGCATTTCCCTGCGGCTGACATCTAGTTCACACTACAAATGGTTAAGTAGATACGAGTGCGTCAAATTCTGAACTATTTCTCCTACATTATTACGTTATTTTGCAGCTTTAGGAAAAGCTTGGGGTTTTATTGTTTGTTTTTGCTTCCTAAATGAAATATTTACGATATCTTCAACAAATCGGTGCACATCTAACTTGCCATTTCAAAACCAGCTTTATTTCATGAAACTAAATAAAACCACGAACCCTGAAGTCCGTGACGTGAACTCACCAACTGAGTGAAGGAGCGATTTAATTTTACACAGTAAGGCTTCTTCGAACTCCAAGAATCAAGTTTTAAAACGCAGTCTCCTTGACACAGGCTTTAGAAGACTTTGAAATCTGCATCACAGCAGTTCGGCATGTGTTTCAGTTTCATCTCGGCGGCTACAAGGTCCAGAGTTGTTGTTCGAAGCTTCAGAACTGCGAGTTCGGTTATCTAGTGTCAGAAGCAGGAATACGCCATCTTAAGTCTATGCTAATCCTGTTCCTCCTCTTCCTCCTCCTCATCGTACTCCTAGCCAGACGAGAATCCAAGCCACCATCCAACCCCGTCTCCCTCATCATTCAGGTGTTGAGTTTCTTCATCTTCTTCGTCATCTTCTTCGTCATCTTCTTCAGTGTTCTCAACCTGAAAAACTATCAGAAAATAGATGGCAAGGGCAAAACCAGCCAGAAAAGGTAGCTTCCAGTGATATTCTCTGACTGGAAACTCTGGCAAGAGATCAGAAAATAAGAGTATAAATCCAGAAATTAGTGCCAGTTCTACCAGCACTTCCAAAACAGAAGTGCTCCAAGTCTTGCCATTCATGTTTTCAGGTTCTCGTTCCTTTTGCCTTTGTTCTGCTTCGTTTAACATTGACAGATCGAACCCTGTTCTCCACAAGGAAGTGGTCCCAGTCGTGCCACTCACGCTGTCAGGGGTGCTTTCCTTTGTTTTTTCTTCTTTCTTTTGTTCTGCACCATTCTCTGGTTTGATAACTTCAGCTTCCACTTTGTCCGGTTTACTTTCGTTGGCCTTGTATTTTCTTTCTGTGACATCATCTCCTGTCCCAGCAGCCTCTTTGTCAGGGGTGTCTTCTACACTCCTGGTCTGAGACTCGGCTTGTTGGTCTTTCTCCGTGCGGCAGACATCATCGTCTCTCTTATCCCTCAGGTCGATCACCTCAAACTCCTGTTCGCTGCCAGAGCTCTCGCAGCTGAGCTCATCTCTCTTGGCCACGGACACCCTGGGTGACTTGCTGGACCACTTCATCGGCTTTTCTTGAGTGACGAAGGAGTCCTTGACCCTTGTTTCGACGTCATCGCTGGGGCGTTGATGGATCAAGACATCACGTTTGCCAATTGTCGACAGACATTTGGTGAACAAGATGCGGAGGCAAAGAACTGTGCGAAAGAAGATGAAAAGGGTAAATGTAGCAGCTATCTTCCTCCAGTAGTATACTCCGACGGGACATTCTCCTGGCATGATTATAATACAAGCTAAGAATCCAGAAGATGTTGTCAGGACTGCCTGCACTCCCAGAAGGAAACGGTTCTTATCCTTGCCATTTAAGTTGTTAGGAGTGCTTTTCATCTCTCCCATGTTTTGTTCTGTTTCTTTGTTGTCTTTGGTTTTTCTTTCTGTGATATCATCTCCTGTCCCAGCATCCTCCTTGTCAGGGGTGTCCTCCATATCCTTGTTCTCACGGTTGGCTTGATTCTCTTTGTCCCCGCGGCGCTGGACTCTATCAGCGCAATTCAGCAAATTGTTCTGACTGTTGGCACTTGAGTTCTCTTTCTGAAACTGACCATGAAAACGCTGAGCTACACCCCGTACGTGCTCGAACAAGGAACTTTCTTCTGATAGGCTGGCGCTTTCATCTTTCTTTTGTCGGTGTTTCTTTCTTGCGGACATGACTCATGTCGTTACCGATAAAAGACGAGACGCCGAAACTCCAGTGGTGCCACAATGAAGACCAGAGATGACGACTTTAACGGCGACGCAAACACGCCGCTGGTGGCACGAGTCTCGCTCAGCTTGCGTCATTTCACACTTTACGTCACAAGGATATTACCTCATCAAGGGGAGGAATCCTTTGGAGCACCTTTGACCTTTTCCCAAGATCACATTGGAATTCAGGAACCGTCTCACACCAGCCACCAGCCAGGAGGGTTTCCTTATCTCTCTTCCTCACGTAACCACACACGCACTCCGCGCGAACACACGCACGCACGCCTTCCTTAAAATGAGCACAGAACTTCTCACCACGCACTCAGCCCTAAAAGTAATTACAATCCCCTTTCCCGCGCTGTCTGTGGGTTTAATAACGTGATCACCAAAGCAAATACACAATGTTTATATATATACATATATTTTATAGTCACTAGGAGCAAGGAGTTGTACACTATTGTGTGCTAGAAGTGTTCGCACAGCTTGTCAAGATGATAAAAAGAAGAAATGACCATGGTACGGATACCTTGTTGAAGTCCTAACATCTTGTTTTAGTTTATATGACAGTTTTACTATAAAATCTTCATCTACGGTTTCATTATTCTTACAGGTGCAGAGACAGTACCTAATGCCAATTACGGAATCCAGGCCCATGCATTATACTCGACTGAATCAGTGGCTATCATGTATGACGGCTATAGTAGGGGACGCCCATGATAATGCTGAAGGCGACAATGACAAAAGTGATAGTTGTTACAGTGGCTTTTTCATCCATCTGTAAGCGATTTTTAAAAAAATTTAGAACATTCTAGGGCTATGAGATTTGATTGCATGTGAGCAGAGTCGTAGGACGTAAGCACGACATTATACACAAATAGCGGCAGTTCTTTTACTTATCATGTCCTTTAGCTCTCTGTCCACCTCGTCAACGTGTAGTTTTTGTGATGGGTTGGAGAGCTAAACAGTAAGTTTTGTTCGTGCAGTTTCTTATCCAGTCTTGGGAAGTCTTCAAGCCATGCTAAGCCAATGTTACTATTTTGGTTTCTTGTGTAATCGTTCACTGTTCTTCGCTTTTCTCCGAACGTTGTTCACCGTGCGGAGTACAATGTATACCTTTGAGTCTCCATCTGGTGCAGCACGAGATCCGACTGCTAGAATTTATGGCAACTCAAAAATCCCCCCCCCCCCGGTAAATACAGTCGTTTGCGTGCTATTCACAATTTCCTACTTAATAAAATTTCTTTTGGGAGTGATAACGCAGCTTTGGTATGGTGACGGGGAGGGAGCTAGCTCATATAAGAGAGTTTGCAAAACAGAAGGCACATCGTCTTACATTTCAGACTGCATAGCAGCACCGTCACCGAAATGCAAGGACATACTAACTGGCAGTATAAAAAAACATAATCCCTTGCCCCAGCCCCGGACATCTTGGAGGAGCCCTACCCTGAAGAAGCAGATGGTAGATGTGAGAGAGAAACAAGTCTGTTTCAGGTAATGGGATGCAGCCACTGTGCAGACCGTACTGCTGCTTAGAGCTGATGGGAGCATAGATAACAAAGGATAATGAACAGACCATTGTACAAAAGTGTTAGTGTGGAAAGTACACTAAGTTTCAAGCACAATCACAAACCTTCTCACATCAAAATTACACACACAAAGTATCACAAGGACATTTTATTAACAACCGTTCATTTCTTTTTCCCTTTTGTCTTGTTCTTGGCATTGACAATCTGTCTCTTTTTCTGGAATCCTTGTATTTTGGCTTTCTTTCTTCTCTCTTTCAGAACTTCCTCTGATGACTTCAGTCTCCCTAATTTGAACCTGCGTTTGCCTCCCTTCTGCGCTGATTTAGCTGCATCTGATGAATGCCCTGTTAACAAGTTTAATTAAATCTTTCACTTAAATCTGTCGCAAATCCCACTAAAAGCCTGAATGTAGAATTACATTTATAAAGATGTTAAAAATAATATGGTAAGACAAGCATGTGTTTAGCTGGGAGAACTGTCTTGGGCCCCAGACTACACCACTTTTGCCAAACTCTCCTATTACTTAAAAACCAACTACACGTTTCAAAAATCTACTTCAGCAAAGCTTTTTTCACTTGTTTTTAGCCCAGCAGCAAGTTTTCTGCACTTCTAAAGTTAAAGCTTGCTACAGTCTGATCTTTTTATGAACACATTCTATGCAAATTTTTCAGACATTAATGACCTATTCAAAGCCAAAACATTATCTTTGAAGGGACTCACATTTTCGTGCTTTGGTGCCCATCACATGGAAGCCTGCTTTCTTGCCATGTTTCTGGTTTCTGCTGGCCTCGTTTTGCTCTTCATCATGTTCTTCATCTATCTGCTGATGTTTCAGCCATGTTTTGTATGTGAAAAGGAGTCAAGGAAGTGAACATTATTTTCAACCATCCTCCTCCCAGCTCTCCATTACAGATTTTTATACAAATATGTTATAATACTGCTTAATTAAATACAGTACAGAACTCAAAATCCATATTTACTCACCTGTGTACATAATATACATGCAAACATAACTAAATGAGACTTTTTGGTATACAAGCCGCATCTATCTGAATCACATGACCTCATTAAGTGCAAGGATATAGGTTGGACTTATATGAAGCAGGAATCCAGTGGCCACTTTCTGTTTTAATTTTCTTTTTTCCTTCACCACTTTCACCTACAAACTTCTTTCGCTTGCGATCCCTGAAAAGAAATACAGGCGTCAGAAAATCCACTAGCATGGGGTAGGGAAAGCACTTAACTAAACAGATTTCAGTCTTTGTGAACAGCCTGGAAAACATGTTTTATTATAATGTGGGGTCTTTTAGGTGAAAAATGCCGCCTGCTTCACAAACTAAACAACGATTAAAACTTACCATCTATGTTTAAGATAACAGTGTGCGCATGTTTGAGCTGATGATCAGATCTGGTCATGTGCTGTGCTTAATGGGGAACACATGAGATTTTCTATCATTCCTATCTATAAAAGGGTCATAGGTTAAACAGGCCTGATGGGCAGGATTTGCATGCTCTCACGTGGTTAGATAAGCCGTGAGAAGTGATTCATGCAGTTATGTCCCCTTTAGTTATGATCTCATCAATCTCAGCCATTCCAATCCACACGCAGAGATGAAGGTAATTTTGAGGTTGAAACACAAACCGCACGTGCGTGCACACACACACACACATCTCCTTACCATCTCCGGGTGGTTTTCAAGCCGTGCATTGTTTCTGCATCATCACCTGTGAAATCTAGAACTGCACCATTCATCTGTTGATTGAAGCTGTCAGTCACCTTGTACCTGTGGGAAAACATGAAATGTAGCTAAATTGTATAAACAGCAAACATCTATGAAAAGCACAAGAAAACTATAGCAAACATGCTGAGGTTACAGAATGAACTTTCCCAAGAGAAAACAGCTGGCAAGATAAAGGACTATTTCATGAAATACTTGATGTATTATTTAGTGATTTTCATGCCAGCTGTAGAGATCTTACTCTGCCTCCGTAGAATGGTCGGCTGGTCTGTAGCGCAAGTAATTATCTGTGTCTATCAACTGAAGTCTCCTCTTTTTCTTCTTCAGAGTTTCAGCATTCTTTTCCTGATTAGCTCCTGAAGAGCCAATCACCTGGCTGAAAAAAGCCTGTTGCAAAAAAAGACATCGAATTATAAACTCTTCCAATAATTCAGGACAAAGAAAGGCAACAGCGTTGTGTTCCAAGATCTGAGATGTTTTTCATTTTCTTTAAACAGCTGAAACAGTGATAGGTGGTAGTCTGATATACATTTCCCAAGCAAATGATAAAAATATGAAATGCATGAATAATCACCAAAAAATTACTCAAGATTGTGGAAGATTTCTTGTGGTCTGACATGGCAGTGGAAAGGGGGTGTGGGAGGTGAGTGCATTAATATAAAAAGTCAAAGACAGTGACAAGACAAAGCAGTACAGCAACGAGACATACGGAAACATCCTCTTCCATGTCATCAAGATTGCTGCAACCTCCTCGCTCGCGTGGGTTTGAATTTAACTGCTCTTGATGAGAGCGTCGTGCTTTAATGATTCTTCCATGCAGTGACCTCTTCTCCTTCATCATCGACAATCCTTGTTTCTTGGTTGTTGCATTAACTTCAAATATTGTCTGCAAGAGATTCAGAAAGAAAAGACTGATAGAATAAGCAACCATCTCCCCCTTCACAGAACTTCAAAGGTACTGTCTTGTGCTTCTCGGGATTATTTCTCCGGTGCAGTAGATCCTCTCCTACAAGACTTTCCAAAAATCAGTCTTATAAGGGGGTGGAGGGTGTCTTATGAGAGGGAGAACTGACAAAAACTACAGATGGGCCTACAGCACACCACACACATTTAAAATAAACTCACCTACCTACTTGCAGCTTTTTGCTGCAATCACTAGTAATAATTTTCTCATTTTGCATTAACATAATTTATACAGGTCAAATTTGTCAAAAAAAGACGAGGCAAATTATTTGAAAATTCCCCCCTTTCCCAGGTCCTATGGAAGTCCATTTAGATATGAGCAGAAGTACACACATTTGTGTGTAAGTTATGGGACAATGTAATACCAACGTACACTTTTAAATACAGAATGATTTTTTTTATGATCAAGTTTCTGTGAGAGGGGAACTCACCTGATACTATTTTAGGGCACCAGCTCTAGCAAAAGGTCATATGACCGGTCATATATAGACGTTGCATGTTGTGTTGGGGAAGTCAAATTAGGAGGAAGATAAAGAAGAAAAATGATCGATCATTGAAAAGTGGGTTGTGTAAGGCAAGGAGTCACATGTGAGGGTGCTGCAGCTCAGAGGGACTACTGTACTTTCTCATACATTTTTGGGAAGGTTTCTAACACACTGATACCTAGACTACATGGAAACATGGCACAGGTGTTCGCTGGGATGAGTTTCAAATTTATCCTCCTTATTGTTGTGTTGCTTAGATTTTAGAGCTGCCACTTCAAGTCTTGAACTACCTCAGAAATGAAGCACTAGCCAAACATACTCTTGTAACTATATGTGGGTGGTTTTTTAACTTACATTATTCGCTTTAAAAGCCTTCAAAGCAAACAGAAGCTTCATCCGTTCACCTTCTGCCGAATCCCTGGCCTTATCTGAGGACACAGTATATATCTGGGCTAAAATGCACACCTATCACAATAAAAAGTATGTACAAGACTCAATTATAGACGCAAGTATGTACAAATATGTACTAGATTCAGCTGGTCAGGGTGTCTTACCAAGGTTTTTACAAAGGTCTTTCTTTTTAAAAATGACATCATGGTTTAACAGAAACCAGTCCATGATCAAAAAGAAAAAGAAACCACAAAGAAAGGAAAAAAAAAAAGAGGAGGTGGCAATAGAATAATAAATCAATTTTATGCATACCCTTACGGACAGCAAATACTCATACCCAAAATTATAAATATGTTTGGAAAGCACTAGTTTCATTAAACAAGGTTCGGATAATGATTTGAATTGTTCGGCATACTCAAGCAAGGGTGTATGCCAAGCACCTCCACATCGCTCTCCGTTTGCTTGGCTCGCTTGATTGACTCGACTGCTGCAGCAGGCCTTGATCGCAGATATTGTTTGTAGGCGTTGTGACTGACTCGTAACTGATTTTTCTGGAAATTATACACATGGCTTCCCTTGTAACATGTAGATCAAAATTTCAAATACAATTTTAAGGATCAAAGTCACATGCATTTCAATCTTAACATAATTTATGAAAAACCTACATCAGGAAAATGAAGAAAATTTTGGACACCCAGTATAGCCACCTAGAGTATTCTCTCCGACAAAAAGACATGGTCATCGAAGATTTTTTTTTGTTGTTGGTACAAATGCTGCTCACCAAGTCGACAGATTCCTCATGAAGAAGTTTTATTTCTCCTGCCATATCATCCAGAATACTCTGTGGGATGCTGCCATAGTAACCATCTTCATCTGTGCAGAAAAAAAATCCACACATTTAGATTCTTGACTTTTTAAATCACGTTTGAATTTATATTTGTTAGCATGCACATGCATGTGTATGCGCATCCACAGATGTATGTGTACACATATGCATCTGCATATATATATATATGTGTGTGTTCCATGTCTAAGCTAAACATCATTTCTGTCTTTAAACCAAGCATTGAACTTGTCCCTACCTTCTACCTGTCCATCAGGAGGAACCACTTTGATATCTCGTCCAAGGAACACATGCAGGTCAACAAGGTAGGGGAGCTCTTCACCAGCAACCAATGAGTAAGCTACACCACTCCGACCAGCTCGTGCCACACGGCCTGGAAAAAAAAACCCAGAAAAATTCAATTTCCAAGTCATTCCCAAAGATCATGGTGGAGAAAAGAGACTGAGAATTTAATGACAAGCAGCCAAGTTAGAAAAAGAAACAGGACACTTTCTATAACCAGAAATTACGGTCGGCTATTAAAGTCTGAACTTTCACTTACCCTTCACCCTCTGCATCTTCAAACTAGCATCCCAGCCAAACTGCTGTTCAAATCTTCAATCCTTAACATGACCCCTTCTACACTCCACCTCAACCACAAGCCTGCTCACCAACCCATGCTCACCAACTCTATGGATAAACAGCTTGGCTTTGGCTGGAAAGTTGTAGTTGATGACATTATCCAGGTGGGGAACATCAATTCCTCGAGCGGCTAAGTCTGTCACCACCAAAACCTTCACCTGTTGCTGCTGGAATCGTGCAACATTGATCTTTCGGGCAGTCTGATCAAGAGTGCTGTAAATGTAGGTGTTTGAGATGCCAGCCCTCGTCAGCATCTGAAAAAATGGAATCTTGAAACTGGATCTAGCTTTATCAAGGGCAGTTTGTTAAATCAGTGATAAAGTAGGGCCACCAGACTGTGACTATCACTAAACCTTGTTCCTGAAAGACGAATAAATGCATTAGAACCTGAAACCACCCCCTATTCATACTGCTTATGTGTGAGATTCACACTATACAATTTTACTATCTAGTTTCAGCTACTTTTATGCTGTGATCCAAGATGGACCAAGACATTTCATTTAAAACTTGAAAGATTCTCTCAGCCTTTCTAATGTTATGTATATAGAGTGGAACAGAACAGCAATTTAAAAGACAATGAGCTGCACTCACCATGTGAAGATACTCTACGTGATGTCTTGTGGCTGCAAACACCACTGTCTGCTCATTCTTCAGATTATGTTCCCGCAGCAGGTATAGCAACATGGCAGCTTTGTCATCAGGACGACAAGCAAAAAAGGACATCTGCACACACACACACACACAAAGCATTATGAAACAACTTGGAACAGATCTAATGTTAAAGTGCACATATATTACATCAACTCTGAAACTAAGCATCCACCTTCAAAGCTAGCCCCCTTTTTCTACAACAGCATTCATGACTGCAGATGTCTTGAAAGAGAGAAAACCTTGTCAATTTTGACCCTCTACTGTCTGTAAGCCCACTCCAAGAAAACGTAATGCTGTCGTATGATATTCTGATCTTCCAAATCATGATCGGTTTGCAATAGGCATCCTTATGAAATGCTTAAAAAGGTCCAGTTCTCCTCACTCAGTTCTTCCTTACCTGCTCTCAGGCCGTTCGTAACGGCCAGCTTCCATGGATCCCATGGCCAGCATCCTATAACCTCTGCCAAATTTCTCAAAGGGGGTTACAGTGTTCTTCTGACTTACCTTTAACAATGGACTCAGTTTTGTCTCCACATCCAGACGAATGAGAGCAGGATCAGACAGTCCTGCCTGGGCAAAATCAACCAGAGATTTGGGGAGGGTAGCAGAAAACAAAAGGGTCTGGCGAGCTTCAGGCACCCTGTGAAGAATTTCTCGCAGCTGCTCTGCAAAACCCATCTCAAACAACCTGCAGAGAAAAAAAAAAAATATATATATATATATAAGAACCAGAACAAAGGTACAAACCCAGAGAAAAGCAAGGTTTACACCTAACACATATATCCAACTGTAAATGTAAACAAATGTGCATAACATAACAAGTATGGAGGCTCTTACACTTGTGCAATAGAAAGTGACTGGTCTGCTAAGTTTACTATTCTGTTGGCAATTATGCTTGAGAGAAGAGGATGGAGTATGTGATCAAGTGTACAACACACCAGCCCACCCTCGTTTCCATACAAATGGCAATATTATTTTATTCCTTTATACTATTGTTCTTTTTTTTAAATACATCCCTTCACCACTTATCCACACCTGTTTTCCCTGATTCTGAGCACTCTGTTCTTAAGATGTTTGCACATCTGGCAAAGTTCATATTTTATAAAATCTATATTAAGCAGAAGCATATGAAATAACATTTATGGATAATTCTTCTATAAGAATATCTACAGTTATAACTCCAATGCTTTACATCAGAAGTGCAAATTATCCTTGATTCCCCCTTTTTTCAGTCTTAAAACCCAATTTTGATTTTTTTGGGTTGTACTTTCCATTCCTCGTAATTTGGCAAAACATGTGTATAAAATGCTGAAATGTTTACCCCGTTCATATGGAATCAGTATTACAGGGCCCCATTTTCAGTATTCTGGGTACAAAATCACATAAAAATAAAAGACCAACAGACTATGAAAACGAAAAAGTCTTGGGTATCTTTCCATGTATATTTTAATTAAAATGCATAAAAAAACCGAAACCATAAAACCATCCACATAAAAAGTTAGTCTGCGAATAGCCATGGGTGAAACTAAAGGAAGCAGTCAGTCCATGGTTTTCTGCAATAATCATGCTGACCCATAATTCAAACACTTTCCACATTCGGCATCTCTCACCTGTCTGCCTCATCAAAGACAACATACTGCACATCACTTAGATGTTTGTTCATCTCGACAAGTACATGCAGGAAACGTCCTGGGGTGGCGATGATGCTGCACAAGAAAAGTGTGGTGGTGGTGGAGAAGGGGGGACAGACGGGTACTCTTCAAAACACCAAATGTTTTCTTAAATGGCAATCACTGGCATTTACTTATCAATACTGACTGCATTTACTAATCAATACTGACTGGATTTACTTACCAATACTGACTGCATTTACTTACCAATACTGACTGCATTTATTTATCAATACTGACTGCATTTACTTACCAATACTGACTGCATTTATCAATACTTGCATCAATTCTGCAGGATCTGAAATCACTGCTCCCACCCCCATCCTCCCCTAAATAAAGTACCAGTTTTCATCAAACATTGTAAACCTCTATCACCGAGTGACATGGCCAATACAGTGACATTTTTTCTGTGCCCCTAACAGTAACAATATAAATCTCATCAGCTAACTAAAAATGTACCAAAATAAAGGACATGTTCATCAGAACACACACACACACACAAAACTTACATGTCAGGGTTATGGTGTAAAGCAGAAAACTGCTCCTCCATCCTAAAAATTACAGAAGCCAACACTGTAAATGCATATTTCTTTAGCTGCATGAGTCTTTAAAAAAATGAAAATTTATGGGAAACATTTATGGTGTGTAGACTTATCTCAGCATTAACAAATGCCAGCAGGAAGTTCACCAAAAAAGCCTGAAAGATTTATTACAATGTGGAAACATGCTAACAATAAGTAGTGACTTTCAAGGAAAAAAACCCCAAGCAGAAACTACCCACCAAAAGAGCAGACAACTTACTTATCACCTCCAAGAATGATGGCGGCTCTCAAACCAGTGAATTTGCCCAGCTGAAACGAAGAGTACAATTACAAGCACCCGAAACGAGTACAATTACAGGCAGCTGGAACAGGAAGTACAATGACAAAGCAGCTGAAACAAGCAACACCCAGCCAAAAGCAGTTGAAACATGTAAGAGTAGGACAGACAGCTGACATTAGGACAAGTATACTAGACCAGTGTAAAAGAAACAAAAGTGTACGAGAGAAAATTTTAGACGTCATTGTAAACTATGTATTCTAAGCAATTCTTTATAAAATATGCTATCTTCTAAGTTTACAATGCAAGGATCATAAAGAATCCCACCTCTTTGGTAAATTTGAGTGTCTGTAGGGCCAATTCACGTGTTGGCGACAATATGATGGCCCGTGCACCTTTAGCAGAATGTTGCTGCAATTTCTCCAGCATTGGAACCACAAATGCTGCTGTCTTGCCACTGCCAGTCCGTGCCATGGCAACCACATCTTTACCCTCCAAAATGACTGGAATAGCCTGCCACACAATACACATCCCTTTTTTTCTCAATGATTCTCACTTGTAACACCACAATTTTCAAGTTGCAATGGAAGACTACTGGTGCTCTAAAAATGCACATAAACTGCCTTTTGGATAAAGAAAGAATGAGGAAAAACTGTTCTACTTTGTGACAAATGTCCCTTTCTGTAATTTACTGTGTTTACAGTCAAAAATTTTCCTTTACTAGTTTTAGTTTTTTCAACTTCTTAAAACAGTTTTGGCTTTTGCTCCTCTTGTAAATAAAGTCAAAACAAGATTATCTTTCCAGCTCCTCCAACACCTTCAAGAGTAGCTAGTGACTTGGGCAAGAAGAGCAATTAAGACATGCACCTTCTTCGTGGTCCCATTATTGATTAAGCACAGATCACTGTGTCTGTAAATCAGACCAGGTTCAGATACACTCAGAAAACTCATGTCGCGAGTACCTTGCGCTGAATTGGTGTAGGCACCTTGTATCCTTTGCGTGTCACTCCCTTGTACACTGCATGAGATAAACCTGAATAGGAAAAAAAAAACAAAACCTTTTCAAGATGGTGTGCAGCACCTATATAAAAATGCACCTATTATAATTAGATTTTTACTGACTACATGTATTAGTTCTAGCCTTTGTTCTTCCAAGGTGTTTAGCACACGAAAATTAGGATTCCATTTTAACCCCTACAGCACAATGTGCCACGAAAATGGCTTTCCCTGTCAAGCGCAGCCATGCATCCTTGGACTTAGGGACAATTTTTGCTTGGGTTTGTGCCATGTGTCACTTTTAAGTTTAGAATAATGACCCCTATGGCTATGTTAGCAAAGCTTACATTCAAAATTATTTTTTGAAAAAAGGAAAAGGTTCAATTATCTACATTCTAAGTTAAGGAAAGGTTACTAAATAAAACACATGCCTGCATGTGAGTGCACACATTTTTAACACATAAATCATCAACAGTGGCTAGTGTACATAAAACCATCCACAAGAGTACAGTTGTTTATACACTTTTCATGACCAGATCTAACTCTAGCAGGCCCATTAAAGTACAAGTTATACGCACATTTATAAGAATATACGTCACTAACAATGGCTGTTAAGTGAAGTTTTTATAGGCTTTGAATCAGAACCTTGGTTAGTGGGTACTGCCATTTTTTACAACCTACCCATGGTTTTATGTAAACGGACTTTTATAAAGAGAAAGTCATTATATTTGTTAATTCAGAGAAATTTCTAATAAGTAATAATCTAAAATAGTTAGACAGTTAGCACCAACAAGGCTTTTTTACTCGCAATGTTGATTCATACTATTAGAGATAAGTTGTCTGGCAGGACCATCCATACATCCCTACATCCTTTGCACAGTGACTGAGGGTTGTTACAGACTAATGCTGATGTAATTGTATGCTTGAAAATATTAATATCATTACTAACAGATGTTCAGATTTTGCACACAAGAGAGTTGGAGCACTACCCAAGATGATCCCTATGGAATGTATTGATGCTTTTTGAAACGTTACAGTTATGATTTAGGTGTAGTTTCAAGACAGGAGGATTCACAGTGAGAATTTTCCATCAAGGTTAGTGTGAAACTTACACTGTTACAGTAATAAGCAAGTACATAATAATATTTTCAACATCAGATCCAAGCATGTTGTTTGAATAGCTCCCTTCAAAACGCCCCAACATCACACATAGATGGTGAAGTGAGGAACCAAAGAAAATAAGAAAAATTCCATTTGCTAAAAAATCTTACATGGAAGCAAACAAAAAGCACATACTATACATCAACAGGCACTGAGGCAGATCACAAGATGTTGCACATTTACAGAAATCCTACTTAAAAACTTATTATACTTAAAAACTACTTGACACGTTATCCCCCACCCCCAAAATAAACAAATTAAATCTTCACCCATTGCCTGGAAGCCACCAGATTTCTTCTTCTTTCTATTTTGGGCCATGACAAGGCGACGTGTCTCATTTCCGACATCCCCACTATCGTCAGAGTCTTCACCTGAGGACATCTTCTTGAATTCTATGTGATGAAGAAGACTTCAGCTGAAAAAGTGAACTACTGCAATTTTCAACCTGCACAGATGTAGCACTTCAGTAAACAGAACAAAAAGGCATGTCCAAACGTCCAAAGACTGATGACTCTAGTAATGAAGAGAAAGATTTATATTTAATATAAATTTGACCGAAGCCTGATAACTTTTTTTTAAAAGGTTAGCTTTATGAAATCGGAAGAATATATCAGCTGGACAGAATGAACAAAGTACCTTGGTTTCGACAGTAACGTAGCCTCGCTGAAGTCTATGGGCCAGAGAGGAAACGGAAGTTAACTACAATTTTCTAGTTTTGTCGACTCGTTCCAAATGAGTTAACTTTCCCTTCCTTCTGTCGACCCTAGTTGTGATGCTGTAGGTAGTGGCATGCGATAAAAAGCTGTGTTGTTTTCTATGCACTTTTTTCCCCTTTGGATTTCACAGAAGTTACCATACCAGGCAATGAAACTAGTTTGGTGATATTAAGATCTATTAGATCTATAGTGAACAATTATCCGAACGTTACATAACATAGCTACCAACTCCCCGATTGAACTATCAGCGTATGTTTCTTGTAGTAAGCTGATTTTTTAAACTCTATAGATTTATTTAAAGAAATTAGCGGGCGTTTACAAGAATGGGGAGGCAGGCAGCTATGAAGCCAAAAGAAGGAAGAAGAAAAAAGGTACACTAAACACTGTGACTGTGAGAGGGACTCGAAGCGGACAGTCGGAGGGAGACCAGGTGTTCCATCGTGACTTTCAAGGATCAAGCTCTTAATATCTATAGAGATACCTCTTCTGCATTTGTGCCAGCTTCGATCAATACCTCTTAAAGTCAAATCAACTAAATGGTTTTTAAAATGCAAGAGACTTTGTCATCAGCCACACACTAATAGTTCACTTGTACTAAAGAGCGCATGCGTGATAAGCTGCACAGACGACAGGAAGTTGGAGAAGAGGTGACAGGTGTGTCAACCTTCGTTTCCTTTATAGACCCCTCTAGCTACTATCTGTGCGTTTGTAAACTGCTCGGAGCTGAGCAGCTGAGTCGTCCGAGTCTTTCTGGTTTTAGAAGTATTTTATCGGATACATAGCTTTAAGTCTCGTCGGCTTGATAAGACAAAGGTGAGATAAAATTAAACATACGTTTCATACTAAACTTGCATTCACGGTAGTACAGCCTACACTGCTGCAGGGAAAACTATTGGTATAAATGTATTACTATTAGTATAAATCTATATCTTGTTATGTTGAAAGTCATTGACTCATTTTCACTCGTTACCACAACGAATATGGAAGGAGTAGCAACCTTTGTGCTATTTACGCTAGTAGTGCTATCGTCGCTTATAGAATAGATAGTAGTGTATCGCCACCTGAATGTTCTGTGTTGGGGATCTGGAACTTTAGAAGTAGAACTAAAATTCGTACTTGCAGGATTTCATTTGTTGCATGCTGGAGTCTGTGATGATTTGAACAGTTTAGACAGATTGGCAGTTGTTGGTTACAAAGATATCTATCGCTGCCTGGGTTTTTACTCGTTAATGATGCAGGTTGGTACTGCTACTACAACCATCCTATTCATTTGCAGATGCCCTCCCACTTTTCATGGAAGTCATTCCCCCCCCCTTAGTTGGCTTGTTTTAAGTTGTCGATTGGTGCTTGCTGACCAGTTATAGCACTGATGATGAATAGCTGCTGATAAGATAGCTTGTTTCGCCTTTATTTACAATAGCTTGAATCAGAAAAACTGGTGATGAGGATGTGTGTGTACAGTCAGATAAGATGCGTTGGTACTAAGCATGTGTATAGTAGCATACACTAAGGGGGGGATGTGCTGGGAAGGTGGTGTCTTGAAGTATACTGGTGGAACTTTTGTATGCTGTGGTATAATCACCAGCAACAGTAATAACAGTTATGGCTATATATGTGATCTTGAGCAACACAATTTCTGCTTGTGTCCCGTCTGGCATAACATTGCTACCTTGATGTATTCTCTCTGTGTTCACTTCACACTTAGGTCTGGCTGTAATTAGTATAACAGTAAGCTATGTTATGGTTTATTAATATCAAGCTACCAACGAAGATTGTGTTGTGATGGAGGCAGGAAGAGGAGAGGATGCTGAAGGATTTTCAGGAAAAAAGGGGGTGCTAGGATGATCGGTTGGTTGGCTGTTGTTTGACATACCAGCGCAAGCTAGATGCGTATCAGGACAGTGTTGCTTGGACAAAGTTTATGTACTGCCACATTGGGACTGCTATAACAACACAGGCTTCAGTCCCATTATACTGACACTGGGCCAACCAGTCGTAGTACTGTTCCTTATAGGCATCTGGCAGGGCAGCTACTAGATTGCCGATTTTCAAGTGACTCAGCTGAGTCGTGAACTACCGACCTCCCGGGTTTGAACCAGATGCTTTAACCTCTAGACCACTGAGGCCGTCAGGGGGAAAAGAGGACAGAACCCCTAATAGTAATACTATAGCCAGCCCAACAAACAGGCGTCACATGCAGAGAAGGTACCAAAAAGGGTTTAAAATGTCATTTTTCCATATGCATCTTTTAACATTTTACCTTTACACAGAGATTTTGAATTGCCATAGGTTCCATTTGGCTGCACTTTGTTATTTTTCAGAAATATATATTGCCGATTGAAAAGCATTACGCAGGGAGAGAGAGTGTGTGTGCGTGCCCTAATTCTTTCTCACTCACATACTCTCCCTCTCTTTCTTTCTCACTCATTCACTTGTACATGTGTGGATGTATCACTCATGCTCATGTATGCTGACAATATGTGATCTATGTGGTGGAATATTTTGTTTATACACACAGTGTATAAC
>SMGT01015424.1:242962-269615 GCA_004794575.1 Lanistes nyassanus | reverse complement strand
AAAAGTACAGCAAGTATGCTTTTCTTTGTAGAGGGAGAGGCTGAAGCAGAATGGCTGACAAATGCTGGATATGGATTTGTGGTAAAAACATTTAGTGGTATGTATCATTCTTTCTGATTTGTTCATTTAAAGTAAAAATCATCATTGTTGTGATTTCACTGGAAAAATTATTGCAAAGATAGATAAAATTCCATACTCACTGTCTTGCCGTATAATTCGAAAATGGCGCGCATTTTCTTTATTATGATTAGCTGCTGGGGAGAGGAAGGGGTAAGGTCAATGGGGTGGAGAGGTAGGGTGCTGGCAGCAGGGCCCATCTGCGGCAACTCCCTGATGGAGCCATACCCACTGATGTGGAAACACTGGCCTGAATGGATAAAAGCAACAGCTCAGCCATGCTTAGAGAGAGGCAAATCAGTCCCGTGATAGAGGCAAATCAATCGTGTGAGATACTTCAGTCAGGGACCAGTGCGACACTGAAGGTGGATTGGGGTGACACTAGAAAAAGAGCCAGGCCAATGCTGAGAGCCAACATTAAATAATCTGTGAATCAGAGTAGTATTAGAACCCCCCTGTCCTCCATCACCTAAGGTGGGGAATGGCGTGCTACAATCCTCCTCCTCCTCCTCCTCATCATCATCTATCCCTCCTAAGACAGGGTACCTGTGAGAGTCCTCCAGGCGCCTCTGTGCCAGTCTGTTTAGCTGTTCCCAAGGTGTGACCCATCCTCTTGCTGTCTGTCTCGGGGTCACGGTGCCGGGTATTTCTTGGCTGGCCTCTTTTCCTCTTTCCTTGTGGCTTCCGTGTGAGGGCATGTTTTGTGATGTTGGAAGCTGATTTGCAGAAGGTGGGGCCGATCCATCACCAATATCTTTGAAGGATCTGATCTCCTTCAAGCTCCTCTATTGTTTGTTCCAAAGCAAATGCAGCACACAGTAATAAAAAAAATCCATCTGGCAGTTTGTCATGGTCTTATTGAACATTCTAATTACCAGTCAAAGATAAAATCAGATCCAGATATCAGTTGGAAATAATATGGACTCTTTGCAGACTGTTTCGTCATTAAGCCATGGGTCTTATTATGGTGCTAGTGCCACAAGAAATCACTCTTACTTCCAGAAGAATTCGATTTAAAATTAAAAAAAAAAAGTGATGCAGAGGCACAAAAAGGCATAAAGTATCTTTTCAAATATGCATGATGCAGGGTGGGAATCCTTCCACCGATAGCAGATTTCCTCGGAAATGCTGATTCCTCATTTTTTTCTTTCTCCGCAAAAAGAAAAGACCAATTTTATCCGAAAAACGACTTGTCTTATTCGGCTGACTTTGCGTTGGCTTGTTTTGAACAACTACAGTGGATACACAGGGATCAGAACCGCGCTTGGTTCCGCACACTCTTACTATAGTCACAATGTGACGGCAAACTAAGACTTGTGGATGTACCACTGTGAATGCACGCCCTACACTGCAAGATGAAAATGAATCCATGCTGTAGCAAAAGCATTCTCAAATCCAATTTTTTGTGAATGTGTAACAAGATGACAGAGAGGCAGGCTTACCAGTACATACCCTGGTCCGCTCAGATTTCCTCCTTTTTGGGCTTGGGGCATGTCCACCCCTGATGATGACATTTTGTTTATGAGCAGAAATTTGACAGGCATGAATAAAGGAGAAGAAATATAAAGGAGGTTACGCCTTAGGCAGGATTGTAACAAATCCTGTGGTAACACTGGAAATCCTTATGGGCAGATGGACGTGACCTGAGTGATGATGAGCTGGATGGCCTGACCTCAACTTTGACCCGACCTCAAGCAGAAGCAGTCAAGAGGCGCATCGAGCACCTTAGCACCACCATGCGCAAGAAGAGAGCCATGAGCAAGGTGCACGTGAAGGACATTTTTCCAGGCAACAACAGTAGCAGCTCTCCTGTAAGTGAGGGACATATAGTGGGGTTTTTTTTGTTGAGTTTTGTTTCTTTTGCTGTCAAGATTTAAAGTATGTTATGGTTGGGGTGGGGTGGGGTGGGGAGCTGAGGTATTGCACCACTAACACATGCCTGGCGCAAATACAAGTGGATTGTTGGTTCAGATGCCATGTCCAGGACACAAACTTTATCTGTATGTGATACCTGTTTACAGGGCTGAGGGCTGGGGTTTTAGGGGTTTTCTCTGGTTACTGGGGTTTCTTCCCATCCTCTTTTCCCAGCATCCTTCATTACCCTCTCCCCTCCCTTCCTCTTCTCCCAGCATCCTTCGTTACCCTCTCCTCTCCAGCCCCTATTATGACACTGCTCTTTTTACTGACTTAACATTAAACATAAACACTAGAGGAATATAGTGTAAGTATTTTTATTATGACATAGTATTTAGAGAAATTAAACTGTGTCTTGTAAAGTGAGACCAGCCCCAGTAATCATATGACTGAGAGTAACTGTGGAATCGGTGTCACCCGTGAAATTACAGTTTACTGCAAAGTTACCAAAAACAAATATTTTTGTACAGGTACATTTTTAAAAATGAAGTTTCTATAATGTTACCGCATTTTTCAAGGAACCATTTCAGGAGCCATCCAGTCCTCGCAACTCTCTTGATGCTACCATGTACTTTGGGCCAGAGAACCGAACGCCCACCCACCGAACCCCATCATTCCATAATCGAAAAGGAGAGTACACGTTAGAAGGAGCCAAAGGAGAAGCTGTCCGAGGAATGGAAGAAGGTTAGTGTGTGCATTGGATGGATGGGGGGAAACAGCTACTTCAACATCCATATCATTTGTCTGCTGTTTAAAAAAAATGCCTACACACATTCAAAGAGCTAAAGGTATTTCTTAGAGGGATGACTGTGTGCATGGCCAGGTTTGGCAAAGTAGGATCCACATTCATTTGGCTAAGAAAGGCTTTTTAGTCCTTGAAACGTGTACTGTCCTCTTAGACAAGTTCTCTGAGAATTGGATGGAAATAACTGTTGGTCTGTGATTGGTAACTAGTGACCATATTCTCATCACCTTTTTAAGTGGGTGGATGTGCACCTTAGTTTGCTGTGGTTGACCATATGTCTGGCTATGTCTGGCCATGTGTCTGGCTATGTTTGGCCATGTGTCTGGCTGTCTGGCCATGTGTCTGGCTATGTCTGGTCATGTGTCTGGTCATGTGTCTGGCTAATAAAATCCTTAAGGTTGTGATACATGTGGGTGGAAGTTGCATGCTTCTTGAAAACGTGAGTTTAATAGCTGCTGTTGTATATCGGACAATAACCATGACCATTATTTTGTAAATGAACATGGTGACAAAGGCTGAAGCTACCAGAAGATGCAGAAAATATCTGAAGGATACCAGAAGATACAGAGATAAGATAAAAAAGGATAATGATACAGAAGGATAATGATGCAGAAGGGTAATGGTACAGAGATATCTGAAGTAGGATAATAAGCCAACTTGGACCAGAAATACTGGTGCGCTTTGGATCATAGACTCTTCCAAGCATGTGAGCCAAAGCGCAGCAAATCTTCTGGTTCGAGCTGCTTTATTATTATCCTTAAGATATCTTCATTATTTTGTTCATGCAGAATGACCTTTAAGCAAACACTGGCATTGATTTGTGCAGGTGTGGAAGCCCTAAGTTTCAGAGAGCAAGGGTCCGTTAAAGTGCCGTCTCAACGCCTTTCTAACAGCCAGGGTTTGAGTGCTCTTCCCACCTTGTCTGATGCTGAGATCTCGGTAGAGTTTCACCTGGAAGAAAAAGACATTCAGGTATGTGAGGGGTAGTATCTGTAGCACACTGTACCCTGTCTGCTGTGTTATTGCTGTTACTTTGCTGGAACTTGCTTTATGTTGGAGCCTATCATTAACTTGTACTTCATTAAGAAAGAGAGGTTGAATACACATGCATATTTCTGTCTCTCTCTCTCTCACACACACAGAGACTAACAGTGCTGAAAAAATTGTGAAAAGGTAGTGTCACAACATGTTGTGTTCATAAGTTTCTGTAGAAATTTTTATATATTTTAATAATTCTTTATCACAAACCAACCATACGGAAATACTATGAACATTCTGGTTTGTCTACATCCGTACATGCATTAGGTGCACATTTTTGGGGTTCCCATTTAGGGTCATTCCAGCAAGCTGTCTTTTGCGTCCGAGATATATAGTGATCAGGGCCTTAAGACCAATAATACTGGTGAAAATCTGTGTTGAATAGTCTTTCCCATTGGATGACCTTTGTGTTCTGTGTTCCAGAATCAACAACTGAAACCAGACCCTCACAAGGTGGACCTGCCGGTAAGATAAGAGTAAAAATAAATACTAATAAAGAGGTAAATGAATATGCAATAGACTAGGATTTATTATCTCTTAATGACTGTAATTAGAACATGCTTGTTGCTAGCTTTTTATGTTAGTGAAAGAGTGCTGAGCGAAGCATTGTGTTGTCTTCTTTTCGGTCGTGAGGTTTATGAAGTTCAGTATTTTCCCTTGTCTTCTGATGGTCTACATTGGGATTACTTCTTAGGAAGAACTTTATTGGAAATTCTTTTCCACATGATCATTTCTAGCATCTGAATTAAAACTGGAGTCAGCAGGTGGGACAGTGAAATTAAAGTCAAAATGACAAAAAATTGAGCTGACGGTTACTGTACAAAGTAGATCAAATAGTGATGATGGATTAAATGCAGCACCTGGTTTGATTGACAGGCCTTTCAACCCAAGCAGGACCCACTGGGGATCACCATGATCGATGACATTTCCTTGGCAGACAAGGACCAGATTCGACCTCTGGCCTTAATAGAACTGACAGCTCTGTTTGACACATACAACATGTCTTACTCAAAGCTGAAAAGGAAGAGGAAATCTAGAGGTGAAGAAAGAGGACTGTTGATAAGAGGAAAACCACTTCAATTGTCTTTCATTGAGACATCTTTTGCTTGAAACCCATATTTTTTTCCTACACGAAAAAATGTTTCCTCCTCAGAAATTTTCCGCTACCCATTCCTGTATTTTTTTTTTTCTGTTACAGAGGACTAAACAATACCTTAAACTATTATATGCTGGGGCTTCTCAATTTTAAGATGGCCAAAGGTCAAAAGAATTTAAAGCATAAAAATGCAGGAGAAGCTTGTTGATCACCAAAATTGGTGAGGTTTCTAGGTTTTTTTTTTAAAAGGATTTTAAAAATGCACCAATGCAAAATATCTTTCTGTTCAGCTCAGTACATGTATTTATCTTGTTTATTAGTTATTTTTTTATTGTTGTTTGTTTTCAAACTCAGTCCACACATTTGGTCATATGCAACTGTTCTAAATTAAATTTCTTTTCTGACCACATTGGTTATCTAACATTTAAATTATCCACTTCCAAGGCAGGAAGTCATCGGTTTGCGCCCAGCAGAGTCATACCTAAGAATTAAAACTTCCTGGCAAGGTGCCTGGCACTATAAGGAACTGGCTGGCCTAGTGTCAGTTCAGTGGAACCCATGTTTTAAGACTTAAAAAAAAAAACCTTGGAAAATGGGTCTTTAAAGAGCAGGGTCTTAAAAGAGGGGTGGTGATCTTTTCTGTGAGACTTGCCACTATTCAAACTATCAAAACAATGATGTTAAATGAAAGGAGATTCATCAGGGCTCCCTATGATACACCAGTTTGCAGATAGAAATTGAGAAATGATGCATAACATTAAAACCTGTACATATGCATGGCCCACAGGTTTAAAGGATTTTTCATTTCTGGACCCTAGAAGATCAATGATACACCATAGCAGACAACACTGGAAGTCAGCAAGAAAGAGCAGTTTTGCTTTGTCAGTTAACCAAAGTGATGGATGCAGATGATTTATGGTCGCATCACTGGCTTGACATTTTGTATAAGTACACACATGCTTAAGACAGAGGTACTCATATTCATATATTTATATTTCACACAGTGTAAAGCAATGTCTTTATTACTGTCATACAAACAAGGCAGAAACTAAGATTATTTACCTTTCGTCAACAAAAGTACATGTGTGATCTAATGCAGTATTCTCTTGTTAATGTATTTTCAGTTGTGATCCCTTGAAATTCAAAAGTGATGAACTGAATTTTGAATAGGATGTCATCGTGACTCTGTCATTTCAGAAACCTGGGGAGCACTGTTTATTATTCTTTCAATGTACCTATATGTATTGCTTAAAAATAGCTGTCTCAGTGTGGCAGCAAATTAACTTGTCTCAAGCAATACAGTCTTGATATGCACCTCGTCTGCAACTGGACATTAAGCAAATACACAACCAACAAACCAAATCATTTTCCATTCTTATAGTAATACCTTTGACTGTTATGAGATATATGAAGGGTGTAAACGTTGATAGAAGCGACTTTCACTTACCTGTATGGACATTTGTATGCTGTAGCTCGGTGGGAATTTGGTTACTTGTATTAAATACTAAAAGATAAGTGAATGTTTCTGTTTGGAGGACAGAATAAAGCATAATTTACTGTCTTCTGAGGACAGAAGCAGAGAAGTGTATTGCCTGCAGAAGACATAAGCTTACTGTCTCCAGAAGACAGAAATTTAATGTCATCGGAGGATAGAAAAAAACTTTGCTGATTTGAGAGGATGGAAAGAAACATAATAGTCTCAAGAAGACAGAAAAAAAGCGGAGTGTCCAGAAGACAGAAATAAGTAGACCTCCTCCTCAGGATCTGAAACTAATAAAGTTTTTCCAGAACTGGGTGTCTTGTGTGCAGAACATGGGTTGTTTGGTGTTCCACTGACATTGCTCGTAGAGATGGACCAGAAGCGAGTTCCTGGCACACGTGTTCCACTTGTCTTCCAGGCCGTGAGTTTTTTTTACCTTTTTTCGTCTTGCAATAACCATTATCATGAAAGTTAATGGGATTTGTTATACATTCTTTGAGATTTTGTCATAATCTTCCTCCCATCATTAATTAGTTCACTGTTTTTGCAGAAAACTTTGTGGTTGTTTAGTTAAAAAAAAATCTAAATAATGATCTAACTAGGGGTATTGAAAAGGAGGGAAAAGATTTCCATTGAACTTGTTTGTTCCTGTTTCTAGTTAATACACCATTTAGAGAAGGAGGCCTTGAATTTAGAGGGGATTTTACGAGTCCCAGGATCTGTTACAAGGGTCAAGGTAAGAGGATCCTCACAATATTTTACATATAAAACATTAAGATCGTCTGCTGTCTTTTTTTCAACCAAGGGAGGTAGCTGAAAATCCAAGGGAGATAGTTTTGGGATACCATAATTCTCATCATTCCTCCTTTATGGTCTAAAATGGTTGTTAATATCTGTAATTTAAATTTTGATGTAATGGCTGCTAGTTCAGGTGATGTCATCCTCAGTTTGTAAAAAGTTCTTTAATATTTATTCTCTTTAATGGCTGTGTTAAAAATAACAATTTTGTGGATTTGACCTTACTCAGACCTTTCCCATGTTTTAAACAGTTTTTTAAAACTGAGACACAGATGGCTTGACTCACTGATGGGACAGAAATGTTGTAAGTACATCATCAGTGTTCTCATTTTCCAGCAACTTCGAGAAGAACTGGAGGAAAAGTTCTATGGGGGTACCTTCCCCTGGTCTGAGGTCTGGGCCAATGATGCTGCAGCTCTGCTAAAACAGTTCCTGAGGGAGTTGCCAGAGCCTGTCCTGACCTTGAACTACCTGGAGGCCTTTTTGCAAGTTGAACGTGAGGTTTTAGTGTGTTCACTGGGAATGTCTGCACTGAGTGGGGCAATGATTTCTCTCATGATAATCCGAAGGCTATATCTCAGTGAATGAAGCCATTTTCATGTTGTCATCAAAGAACGGGAAATCAAAACAAAAAGATTTAAGAGCAAGGGGTGTCTTTATGTAAAAAAATATAAAAATATCAAGTAGAAGATCATAAATTTAAAGTCGGTTAATTACAACCAGTTTAGAGCCAAAGAAACCATTATATAAAGTGATACTTGTGCTTACATCTAGCTCTGTGGACATAATGCTGATAAATCAGTTATAAAACAGCATATTTAAGGGCTTTTTCATATCAATGAGCACTCAACACTTATGTTGCATACATTATTTTTCTGTTTAGTGGCGTTTTAGCCAAATGAGATAAGATCGAAGTTGATTCTGTCCTCATAATATGACTCAAGTTTGTAGAGAATCTTGAAGTGCAATACTTTTTTTTTCTGGCAGAGATCCCTTCAACTCTGGAACAGCTTAAAGCCCTCAACTTACTCATCATTCTTCTGCCTGAAGAACATCGTGATACACTGAGGGTGAGATCGGCCTTTTAACATGCATTAACGCCCCCTGTAAAATTAACATCATGAGCAATCCTGAAAATGTTTCCTCAACTGACACATCGACATTGATTTTATGTGAATTATATCTTCGTTACATTAATAACAAGATAAATGATTCCCATCCTGCCCCTTCCAAAAAAAAAGAGAAGAATTTTGTTTCAACAAGCCTTCCGTTTTGATGAACTCCCCTAGATATTAACACTTCCACAAGTCTTAAAATAGACTCCGTTGTTAGTGTTTCTGCTTTGCTTTACTTGTTGTTTCTGCTTTGTGTTACTAGGCTTACCTGGATAAAATGACCAGCAGACCCTCAGGTCCAATCTTCCTTTTTTTCAGGTCTTGTTACAGTTCCTTCGGAACATAGTAGCCCACTCTGATCAGAACAAGATGGGGTTGAACAATATCTCCATGATCATTGCTCCCAACCTCTTTCTGGCACCAACACTGAAACGGAAATCCAAGGAGGCAGGACAGCTGGAACTCCTGAAAGCAACCAACACATCGAACATGGTCAAGATGCTGATTCATTACCAGAACGTCCTGTGGATGGTGAGTGTCTGGTCACGTGGGAAACCATTTTATAAATTTCAGAAAATGTAAAACTGTCAGTCGTTAATTCTTCTGTATAATGTTAATTTCCGGCCGTGTTCATTGCGACTAATATTCGTCTTTTGCTTTTGACTCCCTTGTTTCTTTGGTTTGAGTAAATTGCTGTTGTGCAGTTGTGGCAGAATTTTTTTTTGAATTCGGGAGGAGTTTTAAAAATGCATGAGATCTGAGAATTTCCTGTGTCTTTTCTCCCTGCAGATACCATCATCATTCATGACCCAGGTCAGACACCAGTACAAAATGGAGATGGGTCGCAAAATGCGTGGAGAGAGAAAAGTAAGCGCTTTGGTTTTTGCTTATCTCTATCACTTGTCGCCTTTCTGTTCTTCAGATTTCCCTCAAGCTTGTGCATGAAAGCAGTTTCCTGTAAAAGCAATTAAGGAAGCACAAAGAGAATTTTCAACAAATTATTAGATAATGTGTTGATTATTACCCACAAAGCAAGTTTCTTGTTTTTGTCAGTTTGTAAAATTTATTTATAGCTTCCAACACTTTCAAAGCCTGCGTACATCTGAAATGTTTTTTAAAACATGAAACAGATAAGGATCAAACAGATTTGTTTGACTTTTCAGAAGTTATTTAGGAAGAAAGATCGTTCAGAAGCATACAAGAAAGTAGTACTGGAGGTAAGGTGGTAATTTAGAATTTATATTACTAAGCAGAACTTGAAAGTTCATGTCTGTATTATTATTTGTTCATAAGTATTAGTGTGAGTGCATGGGATTGCATATAACCATGGGTGTGTGATTACTTGGGAAGTACTTTGTTATGGGCAGAAGGATCAAATGTTGGTGTACAAGTGTAATCGGTTTTCTTGACCTAAGTTGTCACAGCGATCTTCAGGAGTTTGAATCAGTACAATTCTAGGAGTGCTGGTCATTTTTAGCTGAAAGGAGCCAAAAAAGAAAAAAGTTGAGAGAGGAGGGCGAGTGATAAATAGCCAGGATTGTATTTGCCTTTAATGTTCTCCTTGACTTGCATGCAGACAGAGGTGCAAAACGGTGTGATCCGGATACAGGCACCAGAACTAACCAAAAGTTCCTGTTTGATCCAGCTGGATGATCAGATAACTGCAGGTGACATTGTTGCCAAGTTCCGACGTGATTATGGCTCTGGAAATGCTGGACTGGGGTGAATTTTTCTATTGTTTGTTTGGTTTGGTTGTGTGTGTTTTTTTTAAAGACTTGTTTCGGTTGGTTGGTTGGTTATTTGAAGGGACAGTGCTTCCACCTGGCAGTGATTTCACACTATGGGGGATGAAGTCCTATTACTAATCTATGGACTGAAAGAACCACCAGACTGATAGCAGCAGTAAGATGGCCAGTGCGAACAGGCAGTTTAATGTGAGGGGGAGATGGCTGAATGGAGTTTGCACAATGTATAACTCCAGGAAATAATCCTTCGCCACACCAGCATTCGAACTACCAACCTGCTAGTCTGCAGCTTTACCAACTGAGCTATCCAGGCCCCCTGGCAAAAAGACTTGTTTCTCTCCCACCTTTCCTTTATATTTGTATGCTATTTAACATAACAACAGCCTCAGACTGTCAGATATATATTTTTTTGTCTGTCCTCACCGAAATATTCATGAAGCCACATCTTTTCATGTAAGCATATTTGAGATAAATGTACATTAAAAGAGAAGCAGTCCTTACCCAGCCATACTACACGGTAACTTTTAAGTGTGCGGATAAAGATCAGGAATGCATATTCTAGAGTCCAGGATATACCTTAGTGCTAAACTTTTTGTTTTGCTGGTGTTTTAAGCAAAAGATTTGTATATATATTGTGTCAGTGCATGTTATAGCATTCGGCACCAACCCCTTTTCACTTCACAGACAACCAAGCAAGAAGGACAATGAAGTCAAAGGGCATAGTGCATTCAGTGATCCCAAGAAGGGCCAGTTTGCTGATGACCGTGCATACCTGTTTGAGATAGGAGGGAACATAGGTAAGCTGGCATTCAGAGCCGATTGGCATGACCAAATATGACTGTATTTTCTTCAAGCCTGCAGCTTCTGGAATAGGTTGGCATGCAGTTAGACTTTGCAATTTTTTAATTTTAAACTCCTTTGCAACTCCTGGTTTTGTTTAAAGGAGTGCCATGCAGAATGAAGAACTGGCATAACAGACGATTGACCTCTGAGCCTTACCAAAGGAGTGACACATAAAGACAGACAAAAATATTTTGGAGGAATGACATAACAGAAGAATGATGCTTCATTTTTTTCCTCCAAGGCTCCATTTCCAGTTTGTCTGCTCTTTTAATTATGGCTTGGTGTCGTGTCACCTTTGAGGTAAAGCTTTAGGGGTTAGATTAGGGTTTTGGGCTGGGATGAGAGGCAGGTTTTTAAATATTATTTTAATATTATAAAGGGTTTTTTAGTTTTGGGGGAGGGGGTGTTGGGGGAAGGCATAAAAAGGGTTAGTGCCAATAATCAGCCTATTTTGTGCCCCTACTCTGGTACCTGCTTGGCAACCTGATTATTCTTCAAACATTATTATGCTAATGCTGATAATACTCGAAGTGATATTGCTGCTACTGACCTGTAATGTCCCATTTGTGACAGGCCTGTTAAAAATGCCCGTAAACCTATTCGTTGAAATAAATCTCAAATGAATGTAGTCAGACCATTGCTACACCTTTGTTACGCCAATATTGATGTCAGTTCTTCATTCAGGTAATATTGTTGTCACTCCTTTATCATGAAATATTGATGTCAATCCTTCATAACAGTAGCATAGATGTCACTCCATTTTGGTAAAATTGTTGTCCGTCCATTATTATGGCAGTATTGATGTTGCGTCATCATGGTACTACTGTTGTCACACCCCTTTGATATATTTCCAGTTGGTTACTCCTTTGTTGTGTCCTATTTGATAGTAACCCTCAGTATAAATTTCTTGCACATTCGTTACATCTAGAAGGACAATAAAAAATGAATACACTAGGACAGTTCTTGGTACCCATATCTGCTCCATGCATCTAGAAGCCTACAGACAAAAAAAATGTTTGCAAGGATAGTTACCTTTTCTTCAAGCAGCTTCCTTGTGCAATAATGATGCCTAGGAGATCAGGTAATAATATAAAGGTGGTTTTTTTTTCAGGTGAGAGGTGTTTGGACCCACAGACTCGCATGATGAAGCTGTACCAGGTCAACCCCACTGCAGAGTGGATAATCCGATTGAATATCAGCCGCTGATACAGTGGTTGTAAGGCCATGAGATCTTAGTTTTCCAGACGAACAGTCTCACCAAGAAGTCTTGGACTGAACTTCTTCCTCTGCTTGATTGTGGGACATGTTATTGTCTGATGAGTTGGACCCTGGCAGGCATTTGTGACCTTTTAAAGAGACTTGCTCTTGTCTGTACAAAACTGTCAGTGTCATCTGTCAGTTTGTCTTGCACATATCAGTGTCATCTGTCTTGCACATAATTCGTTTCCGTACTATGATGATCACATTACTATTTGTGTATGCTGGTATTCACAGTTAAGATGCGTTCTGACAATGAAATGAGCACAGTTCTAGTCACATATACAAGTCGCTCATCAGTAATATTTCTTGGTGTGGTGGTTTCTTTCAGTTTCCTTGATCTTGTCACACTTTTGCATGGCTCTGCACGATCTCACAAGTGTATTGTCTCAATAACAGACCACTGGAGAGTTTCTCCAGGGCATGGCTTTGGCGAGAATTTGGGGCTGCATACAGTTTTCGAATCAGGATTGATTTTTGCCACTTCTGTTCACAAATCAGATCTGAGTGTGATCGAATAAGTGAAAGATGGTTGAAAACAAACTCACAACTGGTGTATATGGGAGGGGGAGAGACGACAAGGGGAATGTCATGGGAGCAGGGAGAGAACTGGCTTTTGTAGCCTTGTAAGTGGGTATCATTCTTGGATGGTTGGGAACATGCCAAACTCTTTTGACTTTGTCTTCATTGTCTTTGACTTACATATTACAAACCTTGTAGAGGACACCAAATGTTTTCAAACCATGGGCATTTGATTTCGTGATGTCTTGATGCCTGCCTAGTAGAGGCGAGAATCACTTGCTGAAAATGGAAAGGGAGTCTTGGGTTTTTATGATAAAATGATCAGCACAGTAAAATCTTTCTGAAGCAGACACACTTGGGACAACCTAAAAACGTCTCTGAGACAGGTGGTCCTTCTTCAGAAGAAGGTTCTGTGTGACGAATGTTTTAAAGGATCAGAAGCTATGCATTTACATATACCAAGGTAAAAAGCACATCTCTTGTGGGTCCCAGACTACAAGAGGATGAGTGAGTGTTGGTTAGATGACCAAAGAAAAAAGTGTTGACAAAAAACAATTTATCAGAGTGGATTGAGTAACAAACTGTAAACCACAACTTTGGGAGGAAGACAGGGGGTAGCCCTAAAATACAGTTTGTAAAACAATTATTAATGAACTGTGTGATCAAAATTCTGCCTACTGGGTTATGCAACCACTGACAGGCAGATTCTCGGCTATGGCTGCAGAAAAAAAACCCATCACATTCACTGCTTCATTCATGTTCTTCTCACCCTTGCATCATGGCTCCACATTCAGTTTTCAACAGGGGCATCACAAAAAAGAAAGCATTTAACTCTTGTAAAATGAGTCGTTGCGTAGAAAATCTCGATAGCGTTCATTCATGTGTACAGCTAGAACTTTACCTTGGATGTAAGAAGCCTTAGATCATAACTTTGAAAAATGTGATGCCTTGATTGGAAATAGCTGAAATAGATACATCTTGCTTTTGACTTTCCTGTTCACACATAGATGCTTTTTGTTAGTCATCTAAGGGGTAAAAAAATCCTGAAGTGCCTGCAGTCTGTTCACATCCGAGCTATCATGGAACCTATAAGAGATGTCATTGTACCTTGGCATATGAACATGTGCAGCTTCTGATCATTTAAAGACAAATTCATCATGTAGACCTTGACCCTGAAAACTACAAAAACAGGTGGACGAAATTGTCTTCAATCCTTTTTATAGGCCTACTGGAAACTTGTCTTGTGTTCTCATGACATGGAAGGGGGGAAAATAGTTGTGCAGCAGATGATGTCCACTTGCAATACAATTTGTTGCAGATCAGTCATGTCTGGTATGGACAGGTAGAAATTGCAATTTGGACTGAAAATTGCTGTCTGCTGATCACATTAGACAGTGTGGCCATTTGTTTAACACATTCCCGACATGCTGCAGTGGTATCGTGGCACTCGCTATGTCTGCTGACATGCTGCCAAGGGATTCATGGCACTTTTTGAAAAAGGCTCAACAAAAGCCAGTACCATGGAAAGGGAAGTAACTTATGCTTTTGGATATATGAACCATTTTCCTTTAGAGTTACCTCCCTTAGACCACAAAAGCGATGATATTAAAGGATGAAATAGCATTTTTCTTGTCCACGCCACTTGCTACTGGTTCAATGGGCATTTTGTTCAGGTCAGTTTGGATACTTTTTTCCATACAGCTCATAGGTCAAAATTCACATCAGACAGATTTCCGGTAGGAATAATTTTATTCCTCTTAAGTTTTACTTTCCAACTGCGCTGAAATTTTGTTTTTATCGCTGTTAGTTTTTTTTTCTTCCATTTTCTTTAAACGTACGTAGAGATTACAGGGAACCCCAGGTACATACATTGGAGACTACGAGCAAAGTTATTGCCTCTTTTATGCCATCATTAATGAGTTAAAGTCGGTTTGTGTTGAAAATCAGTTGGTGCCAGGCTGAAGTGTCCCTGTGAGGGAGGTGGCTTCTGATTCAAGGGTCAGTTGTGGACAGGTTTTACTGTACATGAACACGCTAACAGAATGTTATGTATTCTTTTTGTAAAAGGGAAAAACATATCGGGTTCAACAACTGTTGACATTGGCATACGCATTTTGTCTTTCATAACAGAGACATCCATAGTCTCCCCAGTATACATATGTACCATGTTATGGTCACATTAGCAGCAAACTGTTTCAGCCCTTTTTTCGTGTGTATAACCAGTTACAAGTAGTTGTTGGTTTTTCAGGGTTGTTGGCAAGAAGAGAAAATGTGCAATTTTTTTTTCATTTGTATCCTGTTGCATCCTGTTGACAATTCTAGTATTGAATCTGAGTTCTTGGAATAGTTGTGATTTTGTTGTTGTCATTTAATTTGGGAATTTATGAATATTTTAAACTCAAGTTTGAATCATGCAAAAGGCTGATGTAAATTCTTACATTTGTACGGCCCGTTTGTAAATTTCATGAAGGGAGAAACTGTTGCTACAGAATCACGTTAGCTGTAGATAATGTACACGGTATAAACTTGTTGACAATTTTTTTGTGTGGCTTTATTGCACTGTTCATAGCTATCATTATTTAAACACAGGTGTTGAGATGATTTGTTAATTTAAACAGATGTGAGTCTGCAGTGCGTGTCCATCGGCTTCTTGCAGATAAAATCCATTTTACCAGGTGTGAACATGCTCTTATGATGGCTGTCTGCCAGCTACGCAAAAGAACTAGAACATTCCAGAAACGTGTGATTTTACAGCGAGTCAGGAATTCATGTTGAACATGATGTTTCAAGCGTAGGACAATGCTTTTCCCCCCTTTTGAGCAGTTCTTAATCAGCAGTCAGTATTTTCTGTTTTTGTTTTTGTTCTTTACTTTTTGACATCTCGTTAAGATTTGGAAGCGAAAGCTGTTGAAATCCTCAACTTGATGATTCGATGACTTGAGCTTAGGTTGAAAGGTGATACGCATCTTGTGGTTTTCCTGCATTCTTCTGTAGATGTACTACGATCTTTTTCTTTTGTTGGCTGTATATTGTCGTTGCTCTAGAAAGAATATCAGCATGTGGATTTCTTGCGCACACAAATCAGTCCTGTGTGCCAGACAAGAGGAACTACCTTTTGGCAAGGTTATTTTGTCCGTTGAGAGATGCAGCGAAAATGTTGCATTTGTGAATGCAAGGTTAGGGGGACAGCACTAAATAGGGGCTGGCAGGAAGCAGTCTGGTGTTACGGCAACCTCCCCATCACCCTCTACTTCCAATCCCTGTGTTCATAGGATGAGGATGTCATGATGCCCATGCCATTGTTAATCAAGACAACATTTAAAGGCATTACTAGTAAGCACCAACACTTAGGCCAGAAGCCCAATGTGATTAGCATTTCTGAATTGACTAGGTTTTATTATAAGACATTAATTCCAAAAATTTGAATGAGAATTAAGTACAGTGGAACTTCTCAGTTATAACTTTGAAAAGCTATGACTTTGGTCTTAAGTGGGAGAGATCTTAATTAGAAGGCGATGCTTTCTTCAGTGATCTGTATCCCACAATGCATGGGGTATTCTGATTATTGGATAAGCACTCAATCCTGCAGGGAGCTGGCAAAAACATGTATAACCTGATGAGGTCGTGATTTATGATTTATAATGGGCTGGCATTTTTCCCTGTCCCTGTCATTGGATGAACTCTTGACAACTCTAGATATAAGAGTACGTGGCATCAGGATTGTGACCTGTGCACAGATGTTTGAAGGCTTGTAATCTCAAGAATGATAAGATTACAAGGGATTACACCACATTCAAATTTTAGGATGTATTTTCCTATAATGAACCAAAGCTGTAACTTTTTATTGTTTGCAACATTCTTCCTGCCACTGTGTGTTTAAGGAGCTCTATGCATGGGTGGGGTCCTCTGCCTTACATGCAGAGATTTGTCGGGTTTCGTATGCAGTTGTGATTGATGCATATTTTTTTAAAGTGTCAGTACACACGTGCCAAGTGCCGAATTTCAGTGGCTGTAAAGTTGTCTGTTTGACAAGTAACTTTTTGTAGAGTGCATGAGTACTTGTCATGTAGAACTACACAAATGGGTGCAAGCAATATGTCTTTGTAGAGTGCTTGAGTACTTTTATTGACTGCATACTTAACAGTCAATGATAGAAAGTGTGAATGTTTCTGTTCCTTCATAGTACGAGAAAATATTCCCAAATATAAACTGCCAAAGGTTTTTGAGATGTTTCATGATATCTTTTGGAATTTCAAGTAAAGGGTATGCATTTCAGGAATAGTAAGTTCCAAAATTTTCACCTGCTTGACAGGCTAGGAACCTTTAAAATTCACTAGTCTATTTAAATTTCGATGGATTCAAGTGTCTTCTTTTTTGTATGACTACAGCAGCCATATATATATGTATATGCTGGATAACCCGACCACTATAGTTCCTTATTGTGCTCCTTGATGTTATTCAGCAAGGTTTATTAGGATCTAATCTGACAAGAACAGTTGGGTAAAAGAGATGTGAGCGTTTTACCTTTCAATGATCTGCACGAGTGAAAACTAATTTTTTTAATATGCTGGCAATGAGCTTTAAACTAATGGTTGTTGTATATTATTTTATTTTTAAACAGGGCTTTCTGGCTCAATGTTTCAATAGCAGCTTGAATATCTTTTTGTGTTCTTCTTATGATTGCATTAGTTGAAACAAAAAGTGGCAGCCTAGCTGATTGACCTCACTGTCCTCAATATGCCTGCAGAGCTCACAAGGCAGTTTAGAAGAAGACTGGAAACAAGTTGGGGAACATTTGTCGTCCAGAACACTTGTGTTGAGAAGTCTTGTTATCCCTTTTAATGCACGCTATTCCGTGACTGAAATTTCCTTCATATTTTCTAGGAAGTCAACCTTTTAACACGACGCCCAAGGATTCCAGATGTGTTTGGGTTCACCGTGACCATGACATGGAGTGACTTGTACATCAGGGGAGTGGTTTGAAGAATCCACCTCTTTTTAAAACTAATGTATACTTAAGTGGACCAAAGCACTATCTCTTCTTTAGCTTTTGCAGATTTCCTGAGCTTTGATCTCAAATCCTTTTTGTCATCTCATCGTTTTGTTGACGTGACAAATTCCCTTAGATGAATTCTCTGGTATCAGGTGGTTTCATATTGAAGAGAAACATTTTATGTGCAGTTATTGTTACTGTCTGGGTGCAGATTTGCCATGTGCAGTTGTTGTTTTGCCACATTACTTTTCCAAACATTGTGGCACTGTGCACTTCTTTTTTTCCCCACAAATGTACACAATTATCACACCGTGTGTGAAAGTAAAAATGAAGAGTAGTTGACTGCCTTGAACTGTCATCAGGAGCTTAAAAAGAAAGTCAATGATGCTGGAAGGCAAGATTGGAAGCATTCCAATGACTTGGTTTTCCACATTGCTTTTCCTGTGAGAAGCATTTGTTACCAAACCGGCTCAGTTCCATGCTTCAGGAATTTTACGTGTTTAGCTGGGATGAAGGCTAGGTTTTCAAGGAATTTGTGTGTTCTGTATTGACATTCTTGTTAATGCTAGCATTTGTGTTTATTACCAGAGACTGTGATTGCATTGTGAAAACATATCAGATACAATTTTTTGCAGCAGTTCTCATGCAGTGTTACAGTCTCATTATATGCTGCTATCCAAGGGAGTTTTCACCATAATTAACTCGTGACAACTGATGACGCTTGATACCTTCTCTGACCTAACTGCAGCTATCCCATATGCAAAAATTTGAAGGGAGTGTGACATCTCTGTAGCACTCTCATGCTTTCTGGAAAGCAATCTTTCCGTTAGTGTTTCTTATTGCAGAGAGTTGTTTGTTCATTTTATTTTAAGAATCGATGTCTGGAAATCACGCTGTACAGAAATGGACTCCTCTACTGCGTTAAATTTAGAATTCTGTTATACATTTGTTCCGGTGTGAGCGTTGTTGAGAACAGTATTTCCTCTTCCCTCCACCCCATCTGGAATTTTAGGACACCCTCACAGCTTTGTACATTTGAGGAGCTCAATTCAAAGACCATTCATTTCCAAGAACAAAATTGTAAGTGTTTTGACTATTTCTGTTACAGATCTTGAAATTGAAAATTTCAACTAATAGTGCCTTGCAAAAGTGAAGAGTCATGTTTACAGTCATGTAAC
Source organism: Lanistes nyassanus (assembly GCA_004794575.1). Lineage (NCBI taxonomy): Eukaryota > Metazoa > Mollusca > Gastropoda > Architaenioglossa > Ampullariidae > Lanistes > Lanistes nyassanus. The sequence continues at coordinate 250,774 of SMGT01015424.1, read as the reverse complement.
CAACATGCATTTTTTGGATCCCATCCCTCAGGCTGATTCGGGCTGCTCTTTTTCACTCTGCCAGAGAACATGTTTGAAACATGGTGCCAGTTCTTCGGGTCTTTGCTCTTTAAAGTGGTGGATCTGCCTTAAGAAATCTTTTTGCCGTTTAACAGTAACAGCATAAACATTAGGAAAGTTTTTTTTAAAAAAAATTTCCTGTTGATGGGGGTAAAGGGAATATCCTTGTACATGTACTCCTCATTGCAGCCCTTTTCCCTGGTCCACAAGTTGTAATATTTACAATCGTGAAGCAAGGATACATAATAATTGTACCACCAGACATTTTCTAGAAATGACACCCACATATGCACATTGTAAATCCCAGTATACTATGTAAAAATGATTCATTGGTGAATTACACAGACGTTTGATGCACAAATGAAGTCATCTTCATCCATTTTCTTAATATGTTTTTGTCATGTATTGCATTTTTTTGTGTGCTTCATTTGCATCTGTGCATGTGTGTGTGTGTGAGAGAGAGAATCTGGTACCAAAAAGCCAAATGTTTGTTGCTTTGGCAATTAAAAACACCAGTTTTTTAGTCATTGAATAGGTGCTGTTTTCCTGGAACACAGCTCTGGTTGAATTTAAAAGGGTTTTTTCTTGTCACATACTTTTTTCCAGTAAATGTTGAGATCACTGAGCCTCTTGTTTTGATTGTGTTTTAGAGAGAGAGGTAGTTCTAGACATCCACACAGGCTAAATCAGTCCAGTGTTAGGTCTACTGAGGCTGAATTATTATCCAGGCCTTACACATGACTAAGGGAAATTACTGTACAGTCATCTTTTTTAATTCAGCAGCATCCTCCCTTATTCTGCTATGGCTTTCCGTGAGGCTTTTGAACGTGTCATGGAGTTGGTGACTGATATGGTAGCTCTGACACTGCTCTGTGGCCTGCTCAAAACTCGATGTAAATGAGTTCCAGAGGACCTGCTTGCAATGGTCTACCACATTTATTTTTCTAGAAGCTTAAACAAAACAGCTCTTCAAGTTGCAGAGTCAAAAAAAAAGCCTGTTTCCTTTCAAGAGGATAATGAATCAACCCTAGAAAACAGGATGTCAGAAGCTGAGTCAGTAGAACCAGTCCAGTTTGAGGCTGTAGTTTGTTTTAGGGGGTGGGGGAAGGGTTGGAAGCATTATGGAATGTATACATTTGTGAGCTGATGATAGAAAAGAGAAAGGGAACAGACAGCCATGTAACTGCTGATGTTAATCTAAAGGACAAGCCATGAAACCAATTCTCACATAATGGTGACTATCTTTAATAAATCATCAAAATAGTTTGTTAAACATAAAATTTCTAATTTTAAAAATTCCTAGTTTGTGAGAGACCTTATGACCAGGTTCTATGAAAGCAAAAGAACAAAATCAGCCTGAAAAAGGTGAATGAAATCCAGCTGACAACAGTTTGTAGCTACCCAACCAATAAGGATCTAGCGTCATCTCTGTGAACGTCTGACAAAGGCAGATTTTGTTTGCCTGGTGGAACCTCTACAAGTTCCTGCACCCATGGAAGCTACTCTGCAATCCTGTGCTGGATCCTTTTTTTCAGTGCGAATGGCAGCTGGTGCTGTCTGAGGTCTGCTAACGTGGGGGAACACAGACCCAAACCACTTCTCATACTCTTCAACAGACAGGTCAACAATTCGCTCCCTGCAGAATTCTATTGCTGCTGAAATGTCTGGTGCACATATTTCCCAGTCACGCAGTCCTTCCAGCACTTTCAAGAATTTGTCAGGAGACTGTTTAATGGCGCTTTCAACCTGCAAAGAACATGGCATTAATTAAATCCCATGACCTGCAGATCTTGGACCTTAATTACACAAGCCTTCACTAACAACAGAATTATGTTTTGACAGATCTGCTATAAGTCAGTTTGGTCTAAGTTAAAATTCCATACTGAACACACAACAATACAATATTGTCAAAAAAAGTCTAACACATAGTACATATTCCTAAGTCCTAACTAACCACAGAACAGCAGTAATTTATTTTAAATGCACTACTAATCATTGCGAGAAAGGCATAATATCCACATCACTATGCAGCCTTTGTTGTGTGGATGAGTTGTAAGTCAAAAGATTTTAAGTTGAGGCTTTTCTGTATATCATTTTAATTGTTTTCAATTCTTTCCTAATTCATTTATTAATAAGCATGAAAGACGAGGATGATTTCAGATCTAAAATGAAAAGATGCTTTGTGATTTTTTTCACTGATGCAGATTTTCTACATGACTCACATAACTAGTCCATTTTACAAAATATTACATTGTGATACTTAAAACATAAACAAGTACTTACTGAAAAGGCAAACACAATTATTCTAATTTCCCAAAATTTAATGCATTTTGATGAAATTTTAGTAATAAAAAGATGGGCTTTGGTTAGGGGACTTGTTTTAAAACTTATAATGGGCTCTTTAACCACATTTACCTTACCTGGCCTCGATCTTACAACGGTTAAGAACATCACAAAAAAAACGAATGGACCCCCAAAAATGTTACGATTTCAACACTGAGAAAGGTCCATGATTCATAAATTGAGTTGGTGATGAATCACACGTGGTCATGAGCCAAATCTGTAATACCATAAATGTCTTATAATCACAAATTGTAACTAGAATGGAAATACCAATAGCGTAGAAGAAAAGGAACAAAGATATCCATCACCAAAAGTTTTTAAAAAATCCAGAAAAGATTCAGCATCATTTAAATGAACAGAAAGAAATCCAAACAAAGAAGTGATGCTCTCACAAAAAAAACAACTTAATAAGGGTCAGAGTCGGCATCATTCAAGACACTGGCACAAGCATGGCTGCAAGCTCGGAGCCAATATTTGGAATATCTGCAAGCAGTGCACGAAAGCAAGCACAGCTATATACTCATTCTGTGTAGTGTGGCTGAAATTAGAATCGTGGCATCAAGCGCTCAGAGTTGCTCTGTGAAAGCCTGACAACATATGCAGAGACTTCACATTGCTGGTGAAATGGAAGTGCACAGTAAGACAAGAGTATGAGCTGATTTAAAAGTCTTAATGCATACACTTTCGTCTTCCACATGCACCTGTACAGAAATTTAGCTCATGAGAAAGGGGAGGGGAACAACGAAAAATGCAGTGGACATGCACAGCAGTAATTAATTTTACTGATTACAATGTCCAGAGGTAATGCCCTCATAAACTTACACAAGTAACAAGCCAACAACAAAAATTGTTTTAATATACAAAAGTGGGTTACAGTCTGTCATTTAAATACATGTTTTACGTCCCAGTACTTTTATGTACATGTAGTAGATAATATTATTCTGTAACATTTCATATTCTCAGTAGGTTGTTGAAAAATTATTTAACTGTTCTTTTACATACATACATCTTGTTGTCCTCTATTTATATGTGTTAGACTTCGTTGGTCCACTTCGATGATTATCTTTCAGTGTGTTTTTTAATGTACCTTTTGTGTAACTAAATATTTTTGTATTTTAATTGCTTATGTTGTTTGTTAATCAAACTGTAGTAGATGTATATGATTTTAAATATTACATCTTATATTTCTTTGTGTAGCATCAACTGCCATAAGAACACTTTTTATGAGTGTGATTCTGCACTATACAAGAGACTACAGTAATGTTGATCCTAACAGACTACCTAGCACTGCCTACTGCTACTCCATAAGTTACTGTTGCCTGTAGCAGCCAGCCAACTGTAGCTACATACTTCAGAAAATGTAAAAACACAGACACAGCAAGAAAGTAAGTGGATGTTATTGTTGCAAGTAAGTGTATGTTAAAATTAAATCACACTAAATAAAACACAGACCCTGCCAGATAATTTTCTGCCCTAGGTGTGGCCTGGAGTTTGAAAGAGAATAAATCCTATTCCAGGCAAACTGCCTACTTGGATGTGTCCAGGGAAAAAAAAGATGCATGCATATAGACTAATTTATACAAAGGAAACTACGACATCCACAAACAACACAGGAGTGGATTGCATAAGGGTTCATAATTACTTTTGTACATTAAAGTGCCTATAAGGTCACAGGGTAATTAGGTGTGCACTTCTGCATGCATTAAAGATATATGCATTTTTAGGCACCATGACCCAGGGCTTCTATATACAGCAAACACACACCCAACACCAGGTGTTTTCGCAAGAGGAGATGGCACACAGTGGGTGGCATAGACTGTGCAACCACCTCACCACGATGAGGAAGGAAAAAGTGTACTGACCAGGCCATATTTGCAGAGTTTGTTGAGGATGGTGTTGTAATACCACAAAGAGCGCAGTCTTGTTGGAATATTCTGAATGAGCTCTGTGTACCTGGAGGGAAAATAGAAGGAAGACTTTACAAAAGAGATTCCAGGCAAAAAAGAATAGAAAAACCATTACTATTATTCTGCTTTCCCCTTGTGTTCTCTGTCATTGATTGAAGTAAAATAATGTTAATCAGTGGCATTCCTGCACATTTGAGTGACGGCTATACGCCATGGCGAGCGAGTCATTTATATTTAAGTGACCACGTGGGAAATTCCTGATTCTTCCCCTAGATTTGTTAAAGGGAAGAAACTGTTTTTAATATGCAGCTTAGGCATTGCCGTTTCTGAGGTTGTTTCCCTTTGACCATAAATCAAAGCTGGGTTAGAGAAATATGCAAATTTTTGCTTCCACCCTTGGGTTTCAAATTGGCCGATAGGCAGCAATACATAAGGTGCACTCATGCAAAGTGGATCTCAGCCTATTGCTGCTAGATTCTGACTAACTTCAATGAGACAGAAAAGGTAATCAAGATTTTATTTAGGGTACGTTTAAATTGAAACATCAGTTTGTTTCTTGTCCGCAGCGCTTACAGTTATTTCCTGGCAATTTTTTAAGCATGCACCAAATATTCCAGCACCTAAAGGCTGAAACTCACATGGCATCTGTTGAGTTGAACAAGGGAAGAATCATCATGATGAAAAACAAACATGACTCATGAAGTAACAGCAGTGTTACAAAGACCAACTTTGTTGCAGTCAACTCTGCTCCCTAAGGCCTCAATGTCTACAAAGACCAAGACCATCAAGGTGAACACCACTAATCCAGCCTCCATCATGCTGGAAAACAATGGACCAGAGATGGACAGTTTCGCCTATCTTGGGAGCATTGTTGACAGAGTCGGACAGATGCCAATTTCGAATGTTATCAACACCAAAATCAATTTCTTCAGCTAAGTCAGTTCTGTTCTATGGACCTGAGACTTGGAGGACCACTGTCACCACCACCAAGAAAATCCAGACTTTTATCAACACCTGTCTAAGAAAGATCCTACAGATCTGCTGCCCTGATACCATCAGCAACCAAGAACTGTGGAAGCAAACAAGACAGCGGCCTGCGGGAGATCGGATCCTTCAAAGACGTTGGATATGGATTGACCTTCCACTAACTAGCTTCCAACATCACAAGACACACCCTCACACGGATCCCCTGGAAAAGAGGAAAAGATGTCAGCCAAAAAACCTGGCGCCATAAGCCCGAGGCAGATGCCAAGGGGACAGGCCACACCTTGGCACAGCTAGAGAGATGAGCACATAGATGCCTGGAGGACTCTTGCAGGCAGCTTATGTTCCAGGAGGGATACATGGTGGTGATGAAAATGATGATGAGTGTTAAATACAGCCAAGACATTACCTAAGTTTTCACAAAAAGCAACCAGATATACTATCTGCTAAAACTTCATTGTTATAAAATCTTGGAAAATTAAATGAAGCAGAGCACAAGATTTCTTTTTTGCCACATTCTTTACAATTATTTTTCTGGACCAGCAAGAATATATTCAATATACTCAAGACTCCATTAACCTTTCCCTTTAAAAAATAATACCAAAGGGCTCTTAAAAGTAAATCTACCAGTTGTCCCGCACGGAAGACTTTCTCCGCATGTGCTCATCGTTTGGCTTTTGAAGCATCTTCTCTCCCTCACGCCGCATGGCTTCCAGCGCTCGGTACACACTGCTGCCCTGTGTCCGCATGGAGATGAACTTAAATTGACACTTTGCCAGCCGGTCTCTGAGATCACAGTCAAGAGAAAACTGTTGAGATTAACCCCCTCCACACTGCTGCATGTTACCTAGTGAACACACATGAATGAATGGGTGTATGTGTGCATGTGTGTACTGTGTGTGTGTACATGCATGCATGTGTATGCATAGGCTTTTGAAAAGCAGAGATGCTCTAACAGGCACAAAAATAAGAATATAATGAATATCCCTAAATATCTACAAGAACAAGACAGATGCCCGACCTTTCCATTTGTTCAAGAATGTCATGCAGTGTCACTGCATTTTCATCCTGCACTTCCTTGAAGTCGAAGGCTAGGCTAGCGCACAGGGTTTGGTATTTTTTGCTTGGTTTCTTCTTGTGAAATTCCTCCAACTCTGGCGATCTGTGAATCAGGTAGAAAAACTTTTTTGGTTTTGATAATGAGAATCAAGACCACCCACTGCTTTATGACAAAAGATAATGTGTTCTCACTCATATACTCAATACAACATTGATGATTTTATAAAAAGTTTGCTCCAAAAAGTCAGTCTTCAACCTGAAATTATTTAAGAGTTTCAGAGATGGCTCCATGCTTCTGACATTCAATTGTGCAAACATGCTTTCTGCACACACCCAAGGATTGTTTAGGTTTCAATACAAAGCTAAAAGAGTTGGAATCACCAGTTTTATACGATAAGACATTGCAAAGGTAGAGGTGGACACAGTGAGACAATAATAAGATATAAATTTTATCATGGCTGCAACAAGTCTACTTAAACCAAAAGAAAAGTTCACATGATTTCATTTTCATCAGTTCATTCTGAGTTACTGGTGGCAGATTAGAAAAGTTCAATTTTTAAAAAATCCCCAAATGATCTTAACTCACGTCTTTGGCTTTACAACCTTATCAGCACGCAAACCTCGAGGAATTCCAAGGGCTTCTTGCATGTCATACTGGGGGAAACCAAATTACCATTAACATGACTTAAAACACCTCATAAAATCAGCCAATTTAATTAATGCCAAAAGAAAAAAACCTACTGTAAGATATTAACTGTTTCAACACAACAGCTAAAAGTAAATAGCACACTACTATTCATGAACACATTTAGATTTACGTACCAAAGTCAGTCTGTCAGGAGTTTTCTCTCGATCCCTGGATTTCTCCCGACGCTTATTTGCCTTTTTCTCTGGATCAGCACTGGAAACAAAAATGACACTTGAGTAAAGGTGGTCCACCAAAGGTTTTTACATAAATAATTTTTGTTGTTCTCCTTTCCCATCTCCACAGTTCAGTAGACATCTATTCACAGTTCAGCAGATATCTGTCCCCTGTTGAGGAGACATCCATTCCCAGCTCAGGAGACACTATTCCCAGTTCAGGTTACATCTATCCCAAGTTCAGTAGACATCTATTCCCAGTTCAACAGACATCCCCACTTCAGCAGACATCTTTTTTCAGGTTAGAAGGCATCTATTTCCAATATAGTAGACATCTATCCCAAGTTCACCTGACATCTATTCCCAGTTCAGTAGACATCCCCACTTCAGCAGACATCTTTTTTCAGGTTAGCAGGCATCTATTTCCAATATAGTAGACATCTATCCCAAGTTCACCTGACATCTATTCCCAGTTCAGTAGACATCCCCACTTCAGCAGACATCTTTTTTTAGGTCAGCAGGCATCTATTTCCAATATAGTAGACATATATCCCAAGTTCACCTGAGATCTTTTCTCAACTCAGGAGATATCTATTTC
>SMGT01015424.1:186049-229116 GCA_004794575.1 Lanistes nyassanus | reverse complement strand
GTCACAAAATCCACTTTGATGTCAGTGTATTGTGGTCAAGGTGTTAGGAGATTATACTGTGTAATGTTTGTATATCTGATTTAGACCTTGGCTGAAAATGTGTTGCATGTCACAAAATCCACTTTGATGTCAGTGTATTGTGGTCAAGGTGTTGGGAGATTATACTGTGTAATGTTTGTATATCTGATTTAGACCTTGGCTGAAAATGTGTTGCATGTCACAAAATCCACTTTCCAGAGCTGCGGCTGGAGATGGAGCAGGAGGAGGTGGCTGCCTACCTGGCTGACTTTGAGGCTGCTGTGGCTGAAGATGTGGTGATGTTGGGCAGCATCTCTTTGGAAGAAGTACAGGAGGAGGAAAAACGGCTGCGTGATGAACACGTGGCATACCTGCAACAGGAAGCTGGTGCCAAGCGACAGCGGCTTCTGGAGCTGTTGCAGAAGGAAGAGGAAGTCAAACTGCGAGTTGCACAGTTTGTCAAAGACAAGCGCACAGAAATTGCAAACAGAGAGGTATGGTGTGTTCTTTACCTCAGAATGGAGGTGGTATGTTTGTAAACTCGTTACAGGAGACATTTTGCTTATCATGCTACAGCAATAAAGAATTAACAGTGAATGCTTGTTTATTGTGGCACTTTCCCCCACATTCATACGGGGGCAGAGCCAACCACACTAACATAATTTTACTTCTGCCGGCAATGAGGCTTTTGCACTGACAGCTTCTATCTGCATTAAGTTATTTATGAAGTTATCTCACAAAATATACTTATGGTTTGATTGTCTGAAATTACTCAATTCTCTGTCTCATGAACCCCCAGCTCAGTGCCCTCAATCAATCCAATGAAAGAAAGTGACTGCTTTAACACAACAAACAGTTATTTACATATCCTAAAAAAATAGGTGAATAGGTATTTATGATATTCCACTGACATTGACACATTGGCATACATTAATGTCATAAGCTTTTGCACTCACACGCTGTTGTCAACATTCGTACATGTACCCACATCAATCATGCATTATAACAAGAAAATGCAACATTACTATAGTGACTCTCATGCAGTTGGAAATGTCCTGGGAATCTTCATATCAAAGTCCAGCAACAGTCTGTCAGAATACTTGCAAATTACACTAGCACTAACACCCAGTGCTTGCACAAATCTACACGCAATGAGAGGTCCTCAATCCTTGGAAAGTATTGACAAGATGAAGCAGTCTGGGGTCTATTGACAACACTACTAGTGTGATACAGGTATTTATCGCATACAACAAAATCCTGATGCATACAGGAACAGTATATGCTTTCAGAACTTGTTTCACTGGAGCAGCGACGAATGTCCTAGTTTAACACAGTTCTTGCATCACTCAATGTTACACTTAGTCTTCTGTTATGAACAATGTCTGTTTAATATTGACATTTCTTCTAAACATGCTAACAGCACCTTTTTGGTTATGTAGAACTAACAGGTGCTTGGCTATGGTTAACTACTATAGTTTAACAGTATTTGCTTGCTATTACGTTGAGTAGATTTCTTTCACTTCTTACACCACGTTCTCAGGTGGTATGAACTTATTCTGCACACACTGACCGTGACCAGCAGACTCTGTCCTGCAGTCACAATGCAATGTCCAGTGGCGGTATTCCCGGCGCAGATCTGTTGTGGCTGTCTCAGCTATCTAAATCAGCTGCACGCCAGTCTTTTACAGTTCCTCTGGGCGTTCACCTGACATACACTACAGGTCTCATCACCTGGCTGCCAAAGGAGCTGTCCATTCACTCAGCATGGTGTTACCAGTCTTCCATTCACCAGTAACAAGATGTTTCAGGAAGTCTGTTCAGCATCAGCCTAGCTTTCTTTCTAGTTCCATGCCGATCCAGCTTCATACTAGCCCGGACTGATGTGGCTATCACACGGGACTGATTTGCCTCTGCCCAGATCATGGTTGAGCTGCTGGTTTTAAAGCCTCAGGCGAGTCTTACCTGCACAGCCATGCGGCGGTGCCAGAGAGCAGTGACAGATGAGCTCTGCTGCTCTCACCTGCTCTGCCCCACTGACCTGGTCCCTTTGCCCCTCCCTAGGTAATGGGAGAAGGTGGTGACCTGAACTAGGGTGTAACTAGGAAGAAAGTGTACATCAGTGTAGCTGGAAAGAAAGTGCAGGCCTGTTGGTTTGAGTAAGATAAATACTGACGTCAAGTATACTTGAGGTTAAAAGACATCATTTTCCTGCTTGCTACTTTTCTCATCTGCATGGGATGTTTTATTTCTCATGGTGTTTGATATTAAAATTATTTGCATTTTCTTGCACAGTTATGTCAGAACAGATTTGGGCATGTTGCCTTAGCCACTGATGTGACCTATTTAATTAGTTCACCAAGAAATGGCTCTTGCTGATGGCAATTAACATTTTTCTGTCGTAACTTCTTGCCACTAGCAAATGCTTGGAATTTTTTCCATCATATTCTTTCTGACTGAAGAACTATATGTCTGTGACTTTGAATTTACCACAAAAATAATAAACATTAGAGGAAATGTAGTCTATCTTGTGTGCTTACAGAAGACAATAGACTTCAAGTTTTCTTTGTACCAGCCATGACATTTTTTCTGAACCATCTTTTAATGCCTAATGAGTCAGATATTCTGTTATGGATATGTATAATCTCCATAAGATAAACACATCATCTCAGACAGCAGACCTTTGACACAGCCCTTTATGGGTGTGACTGCAGCAAATTTCCATCCACTGTGATGAACCTTCAGCTGCTTAAGAAAGGTATTAACAAATTGAATGACAGCATCCGTGATTCTGTTCAGGAGTTGCTAAAGCAACGGGAGAAATTACTGATGGAACGCCTCCATCGTGGATTTCGGAAGGCTGAAAGTCAGCTTGTCTCTGCTCTTGAGGACAGGAAGGGAGAAGTGACAGTAAGTATGTTGTCAAGGTTTGAAAATGAAGTATGTGTGTGATCAAGTTTAGAAGTTACAAGAAGAGTGTAATCAATGTTACAATGTGTGGTCAACATTAGAAGTTACAATAGGTGCATGATCAGTGTTAGAAGTGACAGTAACTGTGTGGTGAATGTTAAAAGTTACAATAATTGCATGATCAGTGTGAGAAGTTAAAGCATGTGATCAATTGTAGAGGTTACAGTAAATGTGAGACCAATGTTAGCTAAATGATTTGAGGGTTGATGCGCAGGATTTCAGTTGTTCATAAGAACACAAGCTTAGAAGAGCCATCAATCTCAGTTTAGGAGGGTGTGGATTTTGTTATTTTAAGCTTAACTTTTCTCTCAACAGACATTTTTTGGTGACCTTATGACATCAGAGGGACAATATGGAGGCGTCAGGGGCCGGAGATGGAAAGTTGATTGGAACAAGACACCCCAGCCAATTCAGATCAAAGTGAAGTGCCTTCGTGGGGTTAAAGACAAGCTGCCAGGTAGGATTTTTCCCATTTTATAAATATTATCAGTACATGGAGGATTTCCCAAAGATAGGCATTGACAAAAAGCATATTTATCCTCAGCTGTTCCTGAGTTTTTATGTTTGCTAATGTCCACAGCTGGCCGATATGTGCTGATGGTGTCCTTGTACGACCGTCTGGGCGGACATGCCATGCGATGGTCCAAACTCCGAGGCCAGCAGTGGGGTGGCGCTACCCTTCCTCTCTTCCATGAGGGCAACTTTCACAATGTCGAGATGAAGGTTATCTTCCTTGTTTAATGTTTTTATGTGCCACGATCAGGAGCTGCTCTAAAAATATTTTATTTAACAAATCTATAACCTACATAAAAACCACAGAAACACATGGCCTTGACTTTGGCCATGATAACAGATTAAGAAACCACATTATATTGAGGCATTATGAATCACCTTGATGTTTCTACAGTTAACATGTGTCTCGTTTTTGTCAACTATCTATGCATGTATTCAACAAATTGCTTTTGAACTTGCAACTGCCCACATAGCTCTGTGACCAAGTCAAGGTGCTGATGAAACCAAACACATCTGGCAGTATATCTGTAGTTTGGTATGAGCATAAGAAGGTAGTGGATATGAGAGTAGAAAGAAACAAAATCCAACATATGATGTACCTACTTACATGCATTTCTAATCAGTTTGATACATGTGCTTATGAAGGCAGAGAATTTTGCAAGACCTCTATGCAACATTTACACAGAGCTGCAGAAGGGCTCCTCAAAAATGCACATGCTGACACAAAGATATAAACAACAGAGGAACTGAGCCAAGCTACAAATGGCATAGACACAGACAGTCAACAGGTTCAATGGCATTACCCCTTCATCAGGACAACACAAACAAATGAAGACAAAAACAAATAAAGACAAAAATCAGGCACTTAGCTGGGACAGGATAGACATGCACGACCTCCCTTGCAAGCCACCTTTTAATATTAAGTCTATACTTTCCCAGTAGTTTTGTCCCATGCTGTGTGACCTACTTCACTCGGCTAAGTGCCTGCTTTTTGTCTTTATCTGTTTGTGTCATCTTCACCAAAGAGTAATGCCTTGAAATTACTGACATTTTTGGTACCTGTGTTGTGTGTAACTTGGCTCAGTTTCTCGGTTGTTAACCTAGGTTTTATTTCCAAGCAGCAGTCATGTACATGTTCATTTTCATTTCTGACACAAAGATGTGTTAGTGCTATCCTTGTCATGATGTGCCATTTCTTCTGTGCATTCTTCTGTGATATATTGACAGTGATGATTTTAAAGTGTGGCTTGCTTACAGGTAGACCAGAATCTCTTTACAGTCCTACCTGCCAAGGCTTCTCTGCGGCCAGGAATGGTGGTGGTATTTGAGCTGTTTCTGCTGCGTGGCTCGGTGCTCAACACCGACCGGGTGGTAGGGTGGGGCGCCTTTCCCATCTGTGATGGACAGTTTGACATTGTCGAGGGAAAGTGAGTTGAGATAAAGACAGTAGAGAAAATACAACATTTGACCGATCTAAGGTACAGTAAAGGTCAAAAGCAGTGGACACTCACTGGTCATAGCAACGCAACATAGACTTGCTGGGATTCTTAAATTTGTGACTGGAACAAAGAGGCTCTTATAGTAGCAGTCAACAAAGGACCAGCTGTTACATAAGGGAATGCAGACAGAGGGAGGGTAGAGGAGAATGAGGTGAGGGGGTTGGTAAAGAAAGAAAGAAAGCAGTGAAAGGAAGGGAACAGAAATGGTTCCAGGTACAAGTGTCCGATGCTGCGTGGCCAGATGGATATGGACATCACAAAACATGAGAAGATCGAGGAACTCGCGGCCTCGGATGTAGACCACTGGCTGTGCAACCTCTACTTCCACATCATCAAGTTGCCCAGGTGAGGATTGCTGGGGGGCTATTCACTTGTGTTTCTGATCTGGCTTTCATGAGGATTCATCTTTCCATTTTTATGAACATCTGTAGAGCTAATTTTCTTTCAAAATTTTTTTCTTCACTTTTATGTATGGAAAAAGATGTGGCATTTTTGTGAAACCTGGACCCAAGGGGTGTGTCGTGTGATTTTGGTTGTGTTTACCTCAGCTGCGACTGGAAACTATCATATGGCATTTCACTAATGATCCAGATTTGTATACGATACAAAATGTACTTAGGATATGTTTTCATGAATAATCTTTTGATAAACAGTTTTAATTAATAATTAATTACAAAACTGTGTTGTGTTGTACATGAAAATATTTCTTGTAAAAGTGTACTGGAAAAAGATTTACGTATGAAAGGTTTTCACTGCAAAGACAGCTGCTTTCTTTACAAAATAATTTTGGGAGATCTACCTCTGATGATAGCATGCAATGGCATGACTGTGGGAACTACATGCAGGTACTTTGCTGGTCAGAAAGAGTATGAGGTGGAGCTGCTGTTCACGTCAGGACTGACTGGCCACCCAGATCGCCTGAAGACTGGCTGGGAAGAGAACAAGGATGGGGAGGATCCTATGCCGGGATCATCTTCGGATTTCAGCTCAGACATGGGCAGTCAAGGGTATGTTGTTGGGCCGTGTTCCCCCTCTGTTTCAGGTATGCATTCATCTCTGAGTGGCTGTATAATAAAGTCTGTGCATACGTGCAGTCTCTATGCATGTCCATGTGTGTACGCATGCATGCACATGCTTGTCTGCATGTCTGTGTGTGTGAGCACAAGAGCAAAAAAAAAAAAAAAAAATCATGGGATTGTACACTTGTGAAGCTTCAAGGATGTGCTTGCCTATGAGACTTTATCCATCCTCTGTTGAATATTTTTGTTATTGTTCAGTTACTAGCAGTGCATAGTAGTGTTGACAATCCATGTGTACTGTGTGGGGGCTTTCATTTGTCGCTGGTTTCAAGAGTGCATATTATGGTCTTAGCATGTCTCAGCTGAGTCTGAGCACCACAGGGGACAGTGGCAACACCAGCCTGCCCACCACCAACTCAACCGCGAGACCGCAGCACTCTCGGGACACTAAGGTTGGTTCTTCAAGTTTCATGCAAATAACAAAGTTGATTCCTCTTTCTGGATTAAAATTGATACAAGGAAACCAGTGACCTAAAAAAACCTCTTTTTTAAAAAATCCATAAAATTTCACATTTCATACTTTGTACCTAATGTTTTATATCTAATGTATCTGATGATTTTTTTCTGCCATCTTTATCTTTCCTGGAATTGTGTATTTTTATACCACAAAGAATTACTGAGCATAATATTATGCTTTAAAAACCTGCAGTGTAGACAGATGCAATTTTCAGATGTTAGACTTTGATGATACATGTACAATACTGACTTCCATTGTACACTCAGTTTTGCATCCTACAGAACATCAAACGTGTTGGGACAACAATTCTGTCACGTATCATCACCCGCAACACTCGCAGACTCAAATTTGATGACGATGCAGATGAAGAAGCAGAGACCATGTCTGCAGAACCTCACGATATCTATGCTATCCGCAAACAGCGCGACTTCAAGCCAGTTCCTGGAATGGAGGGCATGTATTACAAGGTATAATTTTGGCTTTTCACAGCTTGTGTGCAATGCATGAACACCATTTTATTTTGGCTCGGCTGTGCAGGTTTTCAAAACAAATTCCACAGCTAATGCAAACAGTGCATCCAAGTCATTAGAAGAGGGGATGGGGTGGTGTGTTGCGAGACTCTTTACGCCTGCTACCAACAGGTGCAAGGTGCTACTCAGTGCACTAGGCAGTCGCAAAAATTTTCACTTGTGTGATTGGCCAACTAGACAATTTTTACTTGCCCAACAAAGGATTTTGTTTGCCCCTGATGGTCGGGCAACCAGCTGTGTTAAGCCCTGCCTATAATCTTCAGCTACCCTTCTAACATTCTGTGGACATGTGGATTTTTGTCCTTGCAGTTGCCATGTTTTGAATTTTCTGCATGTGGTTTTGTCATGCTTTTTGTCCAGCAAACATGCAGAAAGTGTGCTGTGCCTGTTTTGTTACAGAAAAATGCCTTTGATAATATGGAAGGATGAACCCTTTATTTTAAGACCACGCCCTGCATGTCCAAAATGCACTTTCCCTTGAAACTGAATGTGATGGCTGCTGTTACCAAACAAAACTCTTTTTATTTGTGACAGAAATACCTGAACAATCCAGCAGATGCCTACTACAAACAGATATTTACATTGCTGCCGCGAACCCAGCTGCTGGCACCACAGAAGAAAGAACGCTGTCTGACACATTTGGAAGAATTGGAAAAACATACCTTCTCAGTGCAGTAAGTGCAAAATTATCTGCACTGCGCTTGAAGCTGTGACAGAACTTATTCCTGTCAGCCATACTGAGAGGGGAGTGATGGTGTCAGACACTATCTATGATTGGAGTACCTTTTGCAAACCCAGGTTATGAGGTATTGATAGCATGAGTAAAGTACAATTTTAAAGTAGTAATGATGTTAGAATTTAGTTCTAGCAGATGAAAATATCTTAAAATATGTGAAAAACATATATTTGTTTCTTTTTTCATTATAAATCACTGCAGCTTTTTTCCCATGAGATCATATAAAAAAACAGATATTAACACACTGATGTGACATACGTGCATGGACAATAATACCTGATGCAGTTTGCTGACAAAAAATACTAACCACCAAGCCATTTTAGTGTGATTTATATAAAATCTATTACACATTTTTAAATAATGTTTTCTCACTTTTTAGACCAGCATTTTCAGGCAAAGGTCGTTTAGCCAGGAAAGGTCAAGAGAAACTGAACTATGTGACACGCATGTTCCTGGCAGAAATGGGATTGTCACAGTGGAGGAGTCAGGAGTTTTGGATCATGATGCTGATGTTTCTGATCATTTTCTGGCTTCGCATGTATCTGCACTACGTTGGACAGTGGCTCTTTCTTAATGCTATCAGCATTCCTATTAACAAGTCAGTGAAATGTGTTGGCAAAAGCATGTACATGTTCATTGGTTCATATATGTATACATGTATATATAGACGTGCATCTGTGTGTTCATGCTTGGATGTGCATGAGTATAAGTGGGAGGGATGAGGCATGAGTGAATGGGTAGAGCATCTATTGGTGTTTACACATTCATGGCATGATTATAGATGGAAAAATATGAATGAAGGCCGTATCATCTTTCAATAAACTTGCTTTTATCATTTGCACCCCATAGTCTTCTGAACCATAGAATTCATAACTCTGGTGTCTTGTTCTACCTTTTCAAGGATGCTGCTGCAGCCAGTCATCGCTAATATAGTGCAGTCACTTGCC
Organism: Lanistes nyassanus; assembly: GCA_004794575.1. Classification (NCBI taxonomy): domain Eukaryota; kingdom Metazoa; phylum Mollusca; class Gastropoda; order Architaenioglossa; family Ampullariidae; genus Lanistes; species Lanistes nyassanus. The sequence continues at coordinate 220,370 of SMGT01015424.1, read as the reverse complement.
TGCTAACAGTAATGTTTCATGTGAAGTGAAGCCTGTTTGTGGCATAGCAGGAAAAAACATTTCCCCTCAAATTCTTCTGTCTTTCTGGGTCCCAGCTGGGTTTAGTCCTTACAGGCTTCTGAGCATTACTACTACCTTTGGTGAAAATTGACTCACTGTTTATTTTACATAAAGAACTTCCTGAAACTGCTGTGCAGCATGGAATGAAGATTTGTAATTGATTCTAAAAGCTTACAATGAGAATTAATTCTTAGAGGTTTTCATTATTCTTAGTTAAAATGTATGTAAATGACACAGGTTCAACTTCCTGGCATACACTGTCGAACTAAATTACCAGCCTACCCTGATGAGGACGCGCAATGAGATTGCTGTGGTTGTCATTGGCCCCCTGATGGATTCTGTGGTGTTTTCCCTGCTGGTCATATTCAGCTGGCTGAGCCAAAAGGTTTTTGGAATGTTTCCAGACGTCTTCTCCAAGTTCGTCATGGCTTTTGGCGTCATGACATTCTTTGACCCCCTCCTGATCCTCATTGTTGACTGTGCTCAGAACGTAAGTTCTTTTTGCTCACGCTAGTTTTGTGAAAGTTTATTGCCAACAGAATGTCGATGGACTTACAAGGATGCCAAAAGATGAAACTTAATTCTTCGTTGAAAAGTAGAGTGATGCTGTGTGTGCTGCATTTCATGTGTGATTGTTTCTGTGTGTATGCATGCATGTGAGATTGTTTCTGTGTGTATGCATTGCATGTGTGATTGTTTCTATTTGTGTGTATGTGCGATTGTTTCTATATGTGTATGCATGCATGTGTGATTGTTTCTGTGTGTATGCGTGCATGTGAGATATTGAGAGAAATGGGATAAAGAGGACTTTGAACTGTAATTCAGTCATTTACTCCATCACTTGGTACCTCCATCATGCATTTGTGGCATGGTGCTCAGTTTGCCTATGTAAAATATACTGTAGTGGCTATACTATCTATGGGTACTACATTCAATTGTGGGAATCTGAAGTTCTTTGAGAGAATACATTTTAAAAATAAGATGATAGGTTTGCTAATCCTGTCTCAGAAGTTCAGGTGATAATAGGTGAGTGTGCTGTGGCTTATGAAAGAAGCATTGCTTGTCTTTCAGACTTACGTTGACTCAGCAGTGAACCCCATTGCAGACTTTACAAAACTGTACTGGCACTTCTACCGCTCACAAGGATCTGGACTGGCAGGAATCTTTATCACACTCTTCCTGTACACCTGCATTGCTTTTATTGTCTCCTCCATTCTCTACATGTATTTCCTCAGGTGAGGAGGTTCTGCTTTATGCTTGATTGTGTTGGCCAGAGATGAGGAACTACGGTGGTTCAGTGGCAGCTGACAACTAATCTGGCCAGGCCAAATCACTCATATATCAGTAGCCGATAACAAGTGACACAAGGTCAACAAAATGTTTTCAGGCTGCATGACAAGAGAAATGTTAGATGCCTTCTCACGAGATTACTGTGCAGGTTGTGAATGTGGTATAACTTGTTTTTTTTTTCAAATTGTGACTCTTGTTACTGTTAGTCATGTTTGCATGCTGTAACAAGTGACACAAGGTTAAAAGAAAGGTTTTTAGGCTGCATAATGAGGGTCGAATGCTGGACGTCTTCTGGCGCCTGCATGGAGAGGAGGACCACTTCTTCTTGCCCTATGATCTTGAACTCTCCAACCAGGAATTGTCTTACATATGTCGTCGCGCAGAGCAGTGGAGAGGAGAGGAGGGAGAGAGGAGAAAGGTGGCTGTGTATGACTACATCTGGGAGGAGGAGGAGGTGAGAAACAAAGAGTAGTGTGGACTCCTGCAAAGTTGGTTGGTTACATCACGCAGTCTGAGCAACACAGAAATTGCACGCATGCAGGTGTTTTGCAATTTGTAATGAACATATATGTGCAAGCATACAAACACTTTGCATATGCATATACCCATGTGCTCTCTCTCTCTCTCTCTCTCTCTCTCTCTCACACACACACAGACAATATCCCTAAAAGAAAAAAATGACTGGGTGGGCAAATGTATTGACAGTGTGGTTTGTTGACATTTTATTTCCAGGGGAAAAAACTTTTTACCGTGATCAGTGTGTCGATAGAACTTGTGTTCTTATTTACAACAGCACAGATCGACATATCCATCCATCATCAAAATGGGTTTTTTTCAAAACAGGCCGATTCAGGTGCAAAGTTACACCATGTGACAACACCTTACAAGCCACACATGCATATTGAGTCCAGTCTTTTAAGAGTTTTTTTTACGTCCCTTGCTCCATCTCTTCATTTCTGAATATCTTGTGTTGTGACATACATGCTGCACAGTGCATTGTGCTGTTTGGCAGCTGGATGAAGACACATGGGATGCTACACAAGGAAGTGACAGCACAACAGAGCGACAAACAGTCCGAGAGAAGCTTCGACGAGAGGTGACCACCCACTTGTCCATTCACACTCTGCACCTGGACGGGCTGCGTGAACTGTACCGACACTTCTTGAGACTTCCGGACGGCGCACTGGTGGAGGTGTGTATGTGGTATTCTCTCTCTCTCTCTTTCTCTGCTAATCATTTTTTAAAAAGTGTCAGAACTGGAATTGAATTCTAAGAGGTGAGATATTAGTTATTTTAAAGGACTTGCTATCTTTTATTGTATAGAAATTTTTAATATTTCTAGATTACAGCATGGTGTGCTTTGATGTACGAAATGTGGGTTGTGCACTAACCAGGTGCTTCATTCCCTTCACAGGCTGTACTTTGACTGTGATTCCTGTTTGAGAGCAAAAATAAAATCATATACAAGATACTTATTCTGAATATTTTAACATGTCCTGATCCTAACAAAACTGCAGACTGTAGCGTTGGCATGTGTGAATGTACCTGTGTTGGGCTGTGCTTATGTTTGTCAGGTGTTTGGTGACATCACAGTGCCAGGAATGGACAAGGATGTGAAGAAAGCCCTGGAATATGGTTCTCATGATCTGGAAGATCTGTCATCTTCTCATACGAATTTGCGGAGGGTAAGCCCATGTTTAGTTTCAAGGGGGAGTAATTAAAGAGCAGCAAACACGCCCAGTCACGATACTGTATTTTTTTTGTTTACTGTGGGATTAATGTTGGGTCCAAAATTTAAAAAGTCTGGACATTCTTCAGAGTATTTATATATATATATATGCATTCTGTATATATTCTATGAGGGGTGGTAGTGGTGGTGGACAGTTTGGTGTTGCTCTTGAATGGCAGTTTTGAAGACCAGTTTTTTGGCAGTACATTGAAGATATGTTCAATGTATCTGCTGTCACCTCTACAACACATTTTGGTCCCCCTTCTGTTGTAACCATGGTGCATGTTTAAAGATAGTGTCCATATCTGCTGCAAGCTCTTGCATCCCTTTGTGGGCAATGGCATGGCATCATGAGTTTTCTTTTTTCCTGTTTGGTATTTTATGCTGTGTGAGGAGAGTAAGCTGTATTGCCACAGTATGCATCACTGCAATGAGCCAGCCTTGTTAACAGATGACAGATGCTGACAAAATGTGTGTGCCAGCAATGAGACATAAGCCCACAATCCTCCCTATCTTGGTAACAAGCAGTTAATCACTGCAATACCTGACCACCCATTTAGTGAGAATGTCCATCTGCTGCTTTCAGCATGGTTGTTAAGGGAGCTGGACTGTGTAGTTTTCTAATAAAGAACTGTCTGCTGGTGAAGATTCGCCAATACTTTGGTGGTGAGATTGTGCATGTTTTACAGAATTTAGTGTAACCAATCAAGAAAATATGATAGTGTGTGTCTGTGAACATAGAAGAGGTACTTTATATTTGTATATAATTATCGCTCCAAGCCTTATTTGAAAGTAGTTTTCATTACCAGATTAAGGCACCTTAGATTAACTCTTTCAACAGAATCGAAACCTGCGTGCTAGCAGCGGATTTCTCCGCAACAAGGATGGCAGCTCTGGCCGGACATCTCATTCAAGCAGTTCTGTATCCATTCCTAAGAAAGATCTTTGAATTGGCAAGGTTTCTGCTGCTGAGGCAAGAGGAAGTGCACAAATTGTGTTTGTCTTCTTGCTGCCTCATTCTCTGGTAGGAATCTCACCATCTGGCTCTGCTTCACAACTTTTGTTTCTACTTTTGTATTTTTGGACCAGGGATATGACCAATATGCTTGATCGAGAGATGAGATGGATCCTGGCTAAACACCAAGGTCGTGCTCAGTTTTGGAACACTGGTTCATTTTCTACATCTGTGCAAATATGAGATTAATTTGCCTTGTTATTACTTGTACATATTTATAGTCTTTCACCTGTGAGGATATTTTCCAGTTACTACAAGTCTTTAAGAAAGTACGATGTGAACATCAGAATGATTATAAAATACTTATGAAAAAAATGCTCTATACTGTGATATAAATTTTTGCTTTTGGCGTTGCATTTATGTTTTGGCCTAAAATTTGTTGTGGGGTTGTTCCTCTCCTCTTTTGAAACTACAATAAAAATGACCAACAACACAGAGATCAATTTGATGGCATAATGTTACTCCTATTGTTGATAAAAATATTGACATTCTGTCATATGTTTTAGAATCCTGGTGTTCCTATTAAATACATGTAATCCTTTGTGACAAAGGTGTCATCTCATCGCTGCCACCTGCACCACCCCCACCATCACCATCATCGTTTGTTCATTTAACAAGCTTATAAATGTTGACTCTTTTTGTCTCATCACATTCACTAATAATTCTCCAGACCTCATACAGTCATTCATACACCTGTTCGCTGATGTTGTTGCTCTGCTTTTGACACCGTAGGCTTGCAAATCCAGTTGAATGCCTTGAATAGAATGTCCAAATGCTTAGATCTTGAGGTATATTAAGAGAAATCAAATATGATTTTTTTTAAATGGTGGTTTTGAGGAACGAGGTGTGGCTTTATGACAACAAACTAAGCATAGTTAACTTGTTCAAGTGAACTGGTGTACAAATTCAATCAATCCTTTTATGTGGTGCAGAAATCTGGGGGCTTAATGCAGATAACAGTATAACAGAAAATGATACATTTGTTTGCAATGAAACATTTTCTTGGTGTTACATCATAAATTGTGTGAATGCATAAGCTATTTGCTTTATATAAATTCTTTTGTAAGATGAATTGGTTATTGGCTAAAAATATCTTGGCTCTCACAACACTGCTTAGTAAAGAATGCCCTAGTATGTTGTCTAACTTCTCCTAAACAAAATAACCTGGCTGAACCATGTAACTCTGTACCAGCTTGGCTATAGTATAGTTGAATAAACTGTTTCTAAAAGTGTTCAAGCTTAGACTGAAAGACTGTTACAGCAAGATAAAAATAAGACTAGTAGCAATCAGCATGTCTGTGATAACTATACATTCACAACTTTTTCTAAATGCATACCTTTCAGATATTAAATATGTAGGTTTCAGAGATACTTTGATCCAATTTAAATTGGGGATCATAAGCTTAATGTATCATAAATGTCGCTATTGTACTGAACAACAATGTTTGGAATCTCCATTTTGCCTTAGCAATGAGACTGAAGTGTATTTTGCCTAAGGTAGGACTGTACAGAGCAGTATTCCAAGAAAATTTTATAAATGTCCATCATCTTTTAGATTATATATGTACCTTTAATTATATCCAACAGCAGTTCATGTTTGACCCATTGTTGTACATGTTTTCTGTACTATGCAATGGGTCAAAGGGAAGAGATGAGCATATACAGAGGATGGGTCAATGGTGAGAGAGTGGGAGAGTGCATTTTACATACTTGTTAGTACAAGTTCACGCAATTTGTGATGTGACATTAGTATACCAAAGCTTTAGCAAGCTTGCACATGCTTCGAAGCAGGTAGCATTATGAAATGAAGCTGCAGTTTTATAACTGAATGATGCAATAATGTAGATGTTTTATGTTTATTCCCTTACTTTCCCTTTGAAACTGGCCTTTGGCCTACTCCATAAACTTCAAAATTCTTCATAATCAGATTAAGATCATTAAGATGCTTTCTACTGCAAGAATTATTATTTACATAATCTACACCAGTTATTTTGAGACCAGACATACAAGTTCATGCTAAGAAATTTCTGTGGAATTTCAAACTTGTTTTGACGGACGACCACTTATGGCAACAATAGATTGTCTTGGTAATTGTGTTGGTGCTCCTGGTAACAGTTATTTTTGATATAAAAGACTGCCCTGATAAGACTGAGAAATGTACCCGTTGTTGATGGTTCTTATGATTTTTTTGTAATACATGTGGTTTGACATTTTCTACACCATCTCTCCTCTACTCCTTTAATTGCTGCACAACTCCCTGTCTCTCGGTTACATATAGGGCATGATAAAGAACTCTCGGTTACATAGGGCATGATAAAGAACTCTCGGTTACATAGGGCATGATAAAAAAATTTGTTTTTAGTAAAGAAATGAAATGATGAAAAGACCTGGGGACATTATTAAGGCTAGAATGCAAAATGACAGGCTCAGTTAAGTTACCTGTGAATGCTGAAAAATACTAAATTAAGTGCATTACGGAAATATGCTTAGTTCTATATTTCTGTTGTACTACTGTCTATACTATCTATAATGTCATTCTTTAAAAAAAAGCCGGGACTTTGTTCACAACCCTTGCAAAGGCCATGTAGATTTTTGTTCATTACATGAATACATGTATTACAATCCCAGATCCGGCAGCATGTAACATAAATTGGCTGTGCCTAATTGCTACTGGATTTTTTTTTTGAGAAAGGAAACACGTACGTGACTGCTGCTTAGGGTAAATAAGATGACAATAAAGAAAAACCTGGCAAAACTAGACAAATCATTTTGACTCGTTTTGGATGTTAAGTTTTTCTTTGTCATCTTTATATGTTTGTCGCTTTTTTAAAATTTTATGCCAATAAATGAATAATATTCTCATCCCAGTGAATATATATTGAATGCTTTCCCTACTTGACCCTGAAAAAAGCAAAACTGAGATATAATAAATTTGGTTTTACTTGTATCTAAAAGCATGATTGTGAAAAAGTATGAATGCCTCACTGTAGTTGACATGCTATAGATCTGACGGGAGAAGCATGACGCAGGCTTATGCACTGATAGAAATAAGCATGCAGTTTCAAAAACATTTATATTTATACAGTCATTGTCGAGTAAATGCAGAATTACGCTGTGTCACGACTGCTATATAAATACTACACAGGAGCTCTCTTGCTTGTTTTTTTTCTTACTCGCTGCGACGTCGTCCGAGCTGTTGCACTACGCCTGTTCCCCAGAAAATCCTTTAAAAGGTGCAAGTCATGTAAACACCTAAACTGAAACTCGTTCTGTGACCTGGAATGAGGTCCACCAATGACAAGTCTGCAGTCCAATGTGTTTACAACGGAAACGGGACATCCGTGTGCAGACGATAAATTATACCGGTTTAGTGCGTCTTACAGGAGCTAAATCAGAGGTGAATCGAAGGCAGAAAGCTGAGCAGAGGAACTTTTGAGTAAGTCTCTTTAACTTTTGAACCATTTATTATAATTTAGATCAATGGTTAGCTGAAAAAATGAATACGTATAATCTAATTAATTAGCATCAGACACATGCAGTCACTGATCGTAGTGCATGGATGATCAATGAATAGAATGATCCAAAGTCGAGTACCCTATGGAATTTTGCCGCAAACTTCAGCTTCAGAACTTTTGTTGAAGTTTCTGGGCTGACACACATTCTGTGAATAACTTCAAGTGTATTATTTCTCAATGGTGTTACATTCGGTGTCATCACGATCATCTATATTGATTTAATCTAAGATCGAGATCCATCTGATCCCCTCTCCCCAACAGACACACACGATGAACACGTGAAAAAAGCAACAATTAAAAAATCATGGGAATCTATCGCTTTCTCAGCAGCCACTAATATTCCATGCATCTGATCGAATCATCGTCTCTAACAATAACAAAAATTATACTGAAGATTGTACTGTTACAGAAAACCTGTGACAATGGCTCTGAATGAAGATAAACTGCGCCTTCCGAATGAACCACTACCACCTGGCACTGTACTTCGTCTGTACAGTATGCGGATGTGTCCTTATGCTCAGGTAGATGAATCATGCTTCACGGCGCTACACGTCTGTAACTGAAATTGTTTGGTTGGAAATAAACAGGACGATCGGGTGTGGCATGATGTCGGAAAGTTGAAGTTGAACGCCTTTTTTTTACGTACGTATTGTTAAATAAGGCAAACAGCAGGAAGAATTAAATGAATAGTAATACAGACCGAATTTAATTCTTGCGACACCGGAAAATAAGAAAATCATGTTACAGTAAAAACACAATATATATATATATACACGAGCAGTGACAGCAACGTTCCCAGAAAGAGACCTGACCACTTATTTATGTTTTTATATTTAGTTGATGGTTATAGACTAACGTCCGACTTTTCAGCAACAAACCATGCAATGACTTGTGTTGGTGCGCATGTCTATATATAGTGATTGTTACAGCTATAGACGTGGAATGATCGACAGTAGCGGTTTTGATTTGTGTCACTTGTTCTTACACGCAGCGTGTTCGCCTGGTCTTGGCAGCCAAGAAGGTGCCCTATGACCGTGTCAACCTGGACCTGAACACCAAACCGGACTGGTTCTTTGACCTGAACTTCTATGGGGAAGTTCCCGTCATAATACACAATGGGAAGAACATATTTGAGTCGCTTATCTGTGCTGGTGGGTGAATTCTGCATACAGGGTTAAATGATAACGTTTAATAAGTTAGGGACTCAAATTGTGAGAGTATAATTCGTGCAAATGTATGTGTGTAGATTTGGAGAGACTTATGTATGGAGATCTGGCGATCGCGATGTTTTAAATGCTGTGTCGCTCGGGCATGTGTGTTCATTCACGCAGAGTACCTTGAGGAGGCTTTTCCTGACCCTAAGCTGTACAGTTCTGATGTTTACCAGAGGGCTTTGGAACGGATCTATTTCAACCATTGGACCAAGAAGGTGATGTACCATCCTCCTTCTCCTCTTCCTTAATTCTTCTCTTCTTGGGTCCCCCGGCCCCCCCCCCCCCCCCCCCCCCAGTTGTAGACTTTCCACTCAGTTTTGCACCACATGGGTGAAGCAAACAAGACTGGAACTCGACGTTCAGAAAAAGAAAGTTTATCTGCTGCTATTGCTGTGGTATGATATCATACTTTTCTAACCCTGTCGGGGAACTGCCCGCTCAACTCACCAGGCGCACGCACCACAGCCAGCACAAGGGAGACAACCATGCGTCGTCTGCTACAAAGGCAATACAGAACGTTTACTTTTTTTCCCGAGATGTATGTGTCTTTATTGTGTTAAGGGGGAAAAACCTACTGGAAATAATGACACACTGTGACTTATTATATGTTTTTTAGGGAGTCCCAGCATTCTACAGTTTGCTGAAAGCAGGTTATCTTGATCCTGCACTTGCTGAGCGGCTTGACCAGCATGTTGGAAAGATGGAGGAGTTTCTGAAGACATCTAACACTCCATACTTCAGTGGCACAAAACCAGGATTTTCTGACTACATGATCTGGCCCTGGTTTGAACGTATGCCCATGCTGGGAAAGATTACAGGTAGCCTACTCTTTAGTTGTCATCTTTTTAGGCCCAGGGGCTACAGGAAAGGAGCGATGAAAGTGTGAATGTGGCTGTAGAAAATAGGGATACCAGAGAGAACAGATATAAATTGTTACTTGTGCTCATTGGCACACAGAAAGAATGCAGATCGAGAAAAGGAAAAGCACTCCCTGTCACATAATAACCTGTTCTGTAGTCCTTTTAGGTACAGAGAGTAGTAGCAAGTTTGATGGTGTTTTTTTGTTATTGTTGTTGACAATAATCTGCGTATGCACATGTGATTGAATAGCTTAAATGTCTACACAGCTTTGCCAATTTGATGTGCTGTTTTTATGTGACATCACTGATGATGCCTGCTGGGTTTTTTGGGTTGCAGATTATGTAATGTCCTCACAGAAATATCCACTGCTGACAGCTTGGGTCTCGCGAATGTGGCAAGATCCTGCTGTTCAGGCATGCAAGATCGACCCTCAGCTTTTTATCGATCATTACATCAAGTACAGAACAGGACGGCCAGATTTCACCCTTGGCGCCAGCAAACCTGAAGGAATACCAGAAGTGCTTGAAAACCTGGATGCACTAAGGGACCCAAGCACAAGAGATCGACAGATAAAAAAATAGAATATAAGCTGAGGGCCAAAACGCAGATTACTTCCAATGAAATGTTGGGTGTTCAAATTATTTTAATATTGTTTGGGCTGAACACTGAAGGCTTTTATGTTTAGCCTGTAAGATATCTGGCATTTTCAAATAAGAAAATGTGAGTCGTTTCTCCCCTTCTGCTCAGAGAAGCTTATTTTCTAGTTTGCCACATTGGTAGTGAGATTCTGGTGTAGGAGTCAGCCTCTTTAGGATCTGGCATGTAGGTGTAGAGCAGAGTTGCCTACCTTCCTGGATTTTCAAAACTAGATCCTAGAATAAGTCGTGGAAAACACGCAAAAATCCTGGTGAGATCATAGACATTCTGGTCTTTCCAGGATGGATATAATCGTTCTGGGAACTCCACATGGCCTCCTCAACCCTCCATTTCCAACTTATTCTTGAGGCTAGTTTTGAAAATCCAGAACAGCAGGCAAATCTTTCAGTCATATCTGCCTGACTGAAGTCTAAAACTGATATATTTGGGAGAAGTATGCAGCATATTTTGCAACGATCATTATTTTAGTAGAATGAATTCTAAATATAAGCACTGAAGTTCGTTTGTTCTGACAAATACCTGAATATTCTTATTTGAAGTTATATTGCTTTTTTAGGGTGTCAGAATCTGTCCTATGGTGGTATCAGCTACTCTGACTTATAGTCATCGTTATCATTTTGTGACTCCATGAAGGGGATACAACTTTTTTGTATGCTTTTGTAAGTAATGTACATAAATTTTCACATTTACTGTTGAGGCTGTTCATGGTTCTGTGAAAAGAGTTTAACATTTCTAGTCTTTTTTTTTCGCTTCAGTGTATGCTTTGAATGAACAGTGATACAACTTAAGACTGTACCAGGGTACTAACTTCAGAGCTGTTTTTCCACTCCCTGTAATGAGTTTCAAAAGATTATCAGATGTTGATGAGAGGTTGGTTTTGCAAACATATTCTTGGCTGGGATCATAATATTTCATGTAATGTTAACAAACATGCAGGAGCATTTTATGTGTAATTTACTAGCTGCTAGTCAGTGTAAGAAACCCAGAGAAAGTTGAGAAGCTTCATTTTGTGCTGGTTCTAGTCTTCTTTGTGATATATTCATGTTTTCACCTTTGTAAGTTCTCAATAAGTAGCTGTTTTGTATTTCAGCCAATTAAGTTACGTCTTTCAGTGTACAAACTCTGGTAGACTTGGGATTTTTTTCATGGTGCTACTTCCTGTCAGACTGGTTGCTAGATATTTTAATTTAATGTAACTTATTATTAAATTAATGATATAAAAATATGCACAAAGCTATATAAAGATCTCCATTCTATGGCATTTGAGTTCATAATGTTTTAGAACTTGTTATGCGAACAGGAAAATACATGGACATGTGCTGGCTATATCTAAGGCTTGTGTCTTCCCTTAAACCAAAAGGGCAATCTAGTTGTGACCGTTACAAGCATGAAAGTTTTGGTGAAGTGAATGATGGACTATCAAAAACCAGTTTTCCTCAGTTTCACTCATCTCCAATTAAATTATAAAGGTAGGAATAAATGGCTTACACGAAGGCTAAAATCTTTGCAATGCAGCGTTTTATTGCTGTCTCATGAGACAATCAATTAACCCGGAATCCAGTGAGGTACCTTCTTGTACCCCCTGTTGCGGAATCGCCCACTTTGATCGACTTGCTTTCAAGCTGGAGAACCAGACCAAGTCGCAATAGTGTTTGCTGGGTCTCTAAAAGATCGAGACTCCTTTAGAATGTCTGCGCCGGGTTTGTGGACGGTCCTTTGTATGCAGTTTCGCATCATGGTCTCCGTCTGCATCCTGCAGGCTTTTAACAGCCTCCTGAAGAGAACCGTATGCTTATGCTTGGTTGTGGTTGATGAAATAGAATTATGCTGGTATCCAAGCCACGGCCATCAATTGCTGAAAGTGCGAGGCGAGGGCAGGTCAGGGAACAGATGACGTAAGGCGATGGATGGCACCTGATTGGTGCACAGCTGGAAGCGAAGGTTGGGGGCGGCGTCTGTTGGCAGGAAGTACAGGATATGCAAGTTGCACATCTCTTCTTTCCACGACGACCTGTTGGGTTAGATACACAAATTTACTCATATTCATAGACTGTTCTTGAGAACTGTGGTTTTAGTCACCTTTAGTCAATGTTTTGGATATGAGGTTAAATGATTTTTAAAATTATAGCATAAGCTCACAGCTAACCTTTGTAGCATTCAGCGCAGTGGACTGAAGATGTAAATAGATTTGGCAGAAAGCTGAAGAAATGCAACAGGAATCGCTTAGAAGTATAGTAAACCTGTTTATTCAGGATGTGAACAGGTGAGTACTTCTGTCCGGTGTCACGAATGAGTTACTTACCCAAAGGGGACATCTCTTTCTGGATCTTGCCGGAAATAGCAGCGGGCAACCTGCAAGCAGATGATGCCCGTGAGTGCACAGAGACGAGTGTCACAGACTCGAAAGTCGAGAGTGAAGCCAGATCGGGACACACACATATATATATATATAAGTCGGGTGTGTTACGTGACTTCACGACACCTGGCTTCACTCCTGGCCGTCTACCAGGCGCCTGTGAAACTCGCCTCGCGTGGCGTGGTCGATTTTCCCCGAAGTCCGAAGTTTCATTTTCTCTCTGCAAAATAACTCACCAGGAAGTCGCCACGTCTCATAATAACCGTTCCGTTCGCCGGTAGAATGTCCTGCAGAAAAGAGAAGGACTAACTAGAAAAGTTCAGGAACGTTATATTGTCATTGTTACTTTGTTCATCACTGTATCCATCATCCTCACCATTGTGATCATCACCAGTATCATCTTGGTGACCCGGGGACAATCATTTCACTTAAAAACATTCTTTTGTGTGAAATAGTTTCTCTTTGAGAAAGTACCAAAGTCAATCGCAATAAACACGTTTCGCATGGCGTGAAAAAATAAACTGTCTGCACTATATTGTCTGCACTATATACTGTCTATACTGTATATTGTCTGCACTATATACTGTCTATACTGTATAGTGTCTGTACTATATACTGTCTATACTGTAATGCATTACTATAATTTACCTCTGGAAGGGAAGGGTCATCTTCGACAACGGTCAGCCAGTGACCTCTATGCTCGAGCAAGGCTTCCATCCACACACCTGCAGAGGTGAGTAAATAACGCATTCTGCAGATCACAAAGCCTGTGACGCCAGGTGACGTCAAGTTTGTGTGCGACAAGGACATATGACGTCACAGTTCACGAACAACAGCACAACCAAATGAGACGTCACATCACGTCAAAAACCACGACTACCACGACAACGCGCAGCGGCTCACCGCGGCTGTGAGTGTGTAGACGAAAGCCGGCGATAACGGCCGGCTGCTCGCTCTGCCACTGACATGCGCTTTCCGTGGTCGCAACTGTTAGTAGAGTGAGAGCACGCATGCACGCACACACACACATCCACACCACAGGCATTTGTCAGTTTGCAAAAGAAAACCTAAGCCCATACAAACACTCGGATGACGTTAAAATCCCTACGTTTCTAAGCAACGTAACCCTAAGCAACATCGTCCTGATATGCACCTATAGTCTGTGGCGGGAGGTTTAGCAACACCCCCCTCCACTCCCCCTTCCATACTTGCTTATGTACACGTGCATACTTTTTCTATCTAGACAAGTAGACATACAGGCAGTAATGTTCAGATACACCGTTCTTTCATGTGGTACTGCCAGTATGGTTCGGAATGGGGAGTGGACTCTTCATGATCACACCACCACCACTTATCTCCCGCCCCCCGCCCCTGCCCCCATCCCGGTGTAGGCATGGACTCTTCGCCTGCTTGCAATTCTGCCAACACCCACAAGCAGCGTAACAAGAACATCCTGGTCACCCTTGTTGCCTTTGGGAATGAAGCCTATATTCTGCAGGATGGCCAGTCCCAGCTCCAGCAATGGTCTAAATGATAATAAAAAAAAATAATAAATAAAAATCTATCCAGATCACCTAAGAACATGTCGATCATCGGTGTCATAAATACTCAAAGGTTCTAAATACTCAAAGGTTCTAAATACTCAATGCATCAAATAACGGCGCGCTCAACTCTAAGCTACTTTCATCATCTCGTTATTCTTTCGTTATGGTGATTCCATCCCCAGCTTTTCACGTCTTACAGAGGGAAATTACAGTAGCTTTAAGAGCAGACGAGAAGCACGACGACGACGACGACGACGACCACCACCACCACCACCACCACCACCACCACCACCACCACCACCACCACCACCACCACCACAACAACAACAACAACAATAACATCAGCAACTACTCACCTGATCGTTGTGGTATTGACGATGAGCGATGCTGTCTCTGTCACTGCAGCAGACGAAAACCAAGAGAGGGCAATTACCGTAACCTCAAACATAATTTATGCACAGTCGTTGTAACAGAGGAGACTTAGAGAGGATCACTCAAATTGTGCAAGACAAGCTACAAGAGCCAAGCTACACACTGGGGCCGATACCATTGCAACCACACCAGAGGAGTGCCCACAATGTTGGAGCCCTGCCACGGTGGCAGCGATAATCTATTGCTTGGTTAGGAAGAAAATAAATGAAAAAATCCTCTGTTCTTCTGTTCACTCTTCTTGATCAGGTTAGTTGGGGCCAGAGCGATGAAGAATGTTAAGATGAGAAAACTGGAATAGCCAGGTAAACCTCTGACGACCAGCGCCGTGAAAAGGTGCCACATACAAAGTACCTGCGCTTGAGAAGGGATCCGAACTCAAGACCCTCTTTACCAGTGATAAACACGCGCGCTAGCGCTATGTTATAGACCCCAACACCTCCCGCCAGTGGCAGTCAGGAAAGTCAGTCGATGATCTGTACATTTGCTCACCTGGCTCCTGAATCTCGGGGTTAGAAATCCTCTGGTCTGGTGTTCTTGTGTCTTCGACGTCACTGGCGGTGCCTTTCAAGTGCACCTGCATCAGCAGGTATGCCTGGCCCTGAGGCCCTCCCAGCGGGATACCTGTGTCTATCACCGAAACATCTGCTGATGGAGGAACACCGCTGACACATGGGACAACAAAGTCGGTGTGTGTTGTGCGGGACAGGATGACTTTTTCTCTCACGGGTCTCTTATAAATACAGATTGTTAACGGTTGACCTTGTCTGGTTCAGAGATATGTGATCCCACACGACTAAATCTGGTCTACGGATGAAATATCAGAGACAATGGAAGCACAATTCACAACATGGAAACAACAATTTAACTGACTGAAGGAGGAAGGAAGCGTGCTGCACTCAGCCCAGAAAGACGGTAAACAGTGACACACCTGGAGGAAGAATCCATCCCGACGAGTTCTGTCCCCACACATAGACAGGCTGCACGCGCCCTCCGCACACCACGCGCACCACTTGACACGGCCTGCACAGATCGTCAAATGTATACGCTTCTTCTATGCAGCACGTGTGCTGTCATAGACCTAGGTCAGCTGTGGGCTACGGTAGAACTGACCCACATTCCGTCAGCTATAATTGCCATACCTGTGGGGAATATTCCTGTCAATAATTTCGCGTCATTTGTTAGGGCTGCTGTTTGTGGAAAATCTTACTACAAGACGTAAAGACACAAATAAGGAAATTTATAATGTTCACTACCCTGACGGTCTAGAAACTTTTAAAAGTCACTGGCAAACTAGCTGTCTTCTCTCTTCTCTTGTATGATTACGGAAGTCAGCAAATAGAGAGAGAGAGGGGGGGGGGAAGAGAAATAAAAAAGAAACAAAGACCAAATCGATTTCCCGAAGAGTTTACAGGGATTTACGATTTTGAATAGGCCTGCCAAGATTTCTAGTGGCCTGGGGCTACCAGTCCCCATCCCATTTAGCAGTATCTCATCCATGTGTCTATGGGCCGCCAAGAGGGGAATGGGTATAATGTTCACGGTATATAAAGACTTGCATTCAATATAAACTATAGAATGAATTCTGTAACTAAAGAATTAATTCTATAATCCCATACGTGTCTCACATTTTATTTTATTTATCTGGTTTGTGTTGGAGAGATTCTCAGCAGAAAGTTGATCACCCTTATTTTCGTCTTTCAGAAATTAGTTATTTTGATAATTTACGCGAGTGTACATGTGAGACTAGCGGAGTGAGGTATGAGTGCATACACACCAGACGGTTGTTTTCATTGCGTCCTTCGGAATGACGTCACAAAGCTGTAGGCTGAGATGCCTCACGTGATCAGGATGAACATGGGGTTCAAAGGTCACTGAAAATAAATAATATGGGGTTCACTACACCCAAAATAAAACTGAAAACCAATAAAACGATTCCCAGGCACGTTACACAAACAAGTTACCAATGGTTTTCAGTTTTTTCGTACTAAGAGGTAGATTTTCGTATTTCAATGAAAAAAATTAAATTAAAACATCATTTTTATTTAAATGCCGGCATGCGCTCACTCGAACTGCCCAGACCGCAGGGCAGAGGGAAGGAGGGACAGGTTTTGTAAGCGCACTTAGTGGAGCAAACAAAACACGCAATAACCACAAGCAAACATAATTATAATTACCCAGGTAAGATATCGACCCACCTTTCTTAACTGGAATCAGTTTCACCAAAGATTGTCTTGGTTTTAAACTCACCTTCGCTATGTATGTCGTGTCATTCTGCGTGCGTCTGCATCTACTACCAGGTATTATTTTACAACTCTTTCCATTAATTTGTTGTTTGTCGGATTCTACTGTTTGCTGTCATTTGCATATCTCAGTTTGCGCATGTCTGCAGACGCTTAGGAGCAGCTTGCGAAAGGAACATTGATTCCAGGATGCAACACGCCGATAGTCTAAGGATAGCGGGCGGCGAAATTTTTCTCCAAATGAAATCTGCCCCACGCCGGGTGCGCCTGCGCAGGTTACCAATTGTTCTGCGCATGCCAGTTGCTAACCACAACAGATAATTAAAGGTCCTCTACACGTGATGACTTCTTATAGTTACAGTGAAGAGGCCAACGTGTGGTGATTCATAGCCGAGTTGTAAAGCTAATGGGTTTCACGGTTATGTCACAGGTTCGACACCCATCTTAGCCTAAGATTTTTTTTGGAAGGGGAGGGGATTAGGGGTACAGTTCGGATGTGGTATTAGATATGGCTTCTGTTTTCATGTATGAGTTCTAGCCTATCTTTGCGCTGAACGGGATAAAAGGTTGCCTGCGCATGCGTGTCCGGGCCGGGGAGAACTCAACTGGACGATCGGCCAACAGTGCCTTGCCAGTGTTCTGAGAACAGTTATCTGACTATCCGGGAGCCTTAGTGCGCATGCCCTCGTCACCTTTATGTCCGCGATCTATATTTATTAAGTTTTAATAGTTCAAACGCTGATCTAGAGTTCTTAAACGTATGTCTGTCAACTGCTTGCAAAGTCTGATCGATCCATTTGCACGCTTTGTTCCTTGTCTCTAAATACACACGAAATACTAGTTGTCACTTGGGATCCGAATTATTTTATTTGCTGATAATCTTAAAATTTAATATTGAAGTGTTTTAGCTTGCTGTGGTAACAAAGTTTTAAAAGCATGATTTATTTTACTTAACTTCCCCTTATTTTATTTTTCGTTGCCTAATCCACACACCCATAGGCTGTCACACATGCGCAGTGAAGCCCTCCGGATAGCGGATAACTGTTCTCACAACGCCGCCCGTCACACGACCGAGTGTCTGTAACAACGAGCTGCTGTAAGCTATTAATGGAAGGTTTATTTTGAGACTTATCTGAATATAGCAAGATAGCTAAACACAAGAACAAACACACGGGAGCAGAATAACGGCAAAGGTCACCAATTGATATTCTGTATAGTTTCATGTCTTGTGTCACAGCTACTTTCGTCTGTCACCGCTGTCGTAAGTACTGGAGTTTTTCTTTTTCAGCAGTCATTATTTCCCTTCTGTCATCGTTAGCAATTCATATTCCCTATTGTGTGTGTGTGTGCGCGTGCATGCGTGTGTGCGTGCGAGCCCATGTGTTTTTTCTCTCTCTTCATCATTGTCTACGCGTGTGCTTGGGTGCGTGTATGTGCATGTGCGTGCGCGCGCGCGCGTGTGTTTGTGTGTGTGGGCGGTTTTTGCAAGCACTGATACTATAATACTGAAACATAAATCAACTACTTCCGCATTCCCTTTTCTGACTCAGGTGTTGTGTCACTGTAGCAGCATATAACCATGCAAATTTCCTCGCTAATATTGTGGCAGTTGCCTATAGCTGTGTATTGTCTCGATCCATCCCAATCAAATATCAAACCTGTTTGATATCTATCTATCTGTATAAAACATAAAGAAAAGCGTTGGCTTTCTGGATACTGAAGCATCACTCACCCATGTATCCTTCACTCCTGCTGTCCACTTTGACAGCTGTGCACAAGTGCTGCTGGTTCTGTCCACACGAAAAAAAGATAACATGCACGTGACAGACCAGACCTTCAAACGGTGCAACAGATCGATTCAGGGGGTCGGACGTTTAGTCACTCACTTGGTTAAAAACCAAACAGTTTTACAAATCAACTGACCGAGTTCAGGGTATAAGGAATGGACAGCTCCAGGGCAAAGGTTTCTGGAGGTTCGGTCTGTCCCTGGACAGCGCTGAGCTCCAGGAGCAAAACCAACACGAGGCAGGCACCGGCCATGGTGACACACCTGAAAACATGGCGGACGTATTCGTTGAAACATGTCTTGAAGCTGTCTTATAAGCAGCAGTACTGAAAAGGGAACCTGGATAGCTCTGTCAGTAGAGCTGCAGCCTGTCGTGTGGATGTTGTTGGTTCAAATCCAAGAGTGGCTAATGGTCATTCCTGGAGTTTAACATCGTGCACACTCCATTCGGCCATCCCATGAAATGGCTCTCCGTCTTACTGCAGCTGTCAGTCTCATGGTTCTTTCAGTGCATAGCTTAGTAATAACCAACCCTCCCCCCGCACACCTAAATGTAAGGAACAACGTACCCCTCTCCCAACCTACGCTCACAACACACAAACTGTTGGACAGAAGCGGATTATTGAAGGTTTCCGAGAGTTTGCTGGGTTTTTTTTCCACAATACATGTACTCCGCTGTTAAGTAAATTAGCAGTCAATTTTCTGAGCAGTTGTCACTTTGAATTCCACTCAATCATTATAGTGCATGAAATAATGTGCTTTATTAAGTAATAGTATTCTGTTTTGTTTAAGATAAGATTATTAGGTTAGGACACCCCCCTCCCCACATCAATACCGTAATCCGGCCCTGATCTCCAAACAGAGCGATATCACTGCAAGGTGAAAGCCCGCTCCTCTAAAATAACTGCCTACCAGCATTGACACAACTGCATGCGAAAAAAGAGACTATATTTCGCTCATGCTTTGTGACTAGTTCCAAAGCTCGCAAGGACCTGTCTTGACTCGAAAGTGTTGCCACGTGTGATCCAACCTTGACACACACACACACTCAGAGAGAAATGCAACAACTTAAAATTGGCAGCTATTTTGAATTAAAGCCAGGGACTTGAAGTACGCCAGAGCCACGCGTGAAAAGATGTGGTTGGGAAACGAGAGACGTTAATTTGCGTAAACATCTCATCGGTGTTAATTGCTCAGTAGAAAAAAACTCTGGGCCCCGTCACTTTTTCAGTAGAAGTCCCTTGTCGCAGGATTTGTACACCCAACTTCAATTTGGCTCATAGGCTTACACGGTGCGTGCAGGTGGCACTGGCATCACCAGTTGAGTTCACCAGATCTCGACCTGCACGCCGAGTCTTGAGGTGTGAACTGCTTGACTATTTCTGACACATAAATTGCAGTAGAGTTCGAAAAGCTTAACCCCAGGTTGATCGAACCCACAAGTGCAGAACAGAGATACACGCGTTTACGTACAGGGAAGCATGCGTGTTCATCAAGGATAAACACTTGGAGTGTGCACAGTTTTAAAAAGGAAAATGTGTTAGGCATAACGATTACAGGAAGAGGAAAGACGAGCTTTCTTAGGAAGAGAGCTAAACGTAATGAATAATTGACCAGGAAGTGCTGACAGCAAGAAATGTTAAAAGTGAGAGTTCACTTGGTAAACGAAATCTTTATATATATATATATCGTTTTTGTTCGGGGTTACTGGAATAACATCTTTAGTCCAGAATTAGTTTCTAGTGAACTTGTGATGTGGTTCTGTATAAAACATCTTCCCAATATTGTTTTCTTTCTATAAATGAATTGTGTCAGATTCAATTACATTCCAGGCATTCGTACTGCAGTTGAAGCATTTCTGTAAAAGTTAACATTATTCCATAACTGTTTGATAGCCAAGCTTTCTATAAAAAAATATCCATTGTGCTCAGGAAAAATCTTTCTGCCCGATTCCAAAAAAGATCTATCACGATAGGTAAACTTAATGGTGACTATCCACTTATCGAAGTTTCCGAATTTCTGCTTCATTTATCTAATGTCTTAAAAAATTCACAAAATTCACAAAAATGTCACAAAATTCTGCTATTGTTTTCCATGAATTTCTGCAACTTTCTGCCAATTTCTGCAGCTGACAGATTCTGGACACACCAGTCGCATTCCACAAATGTCTTCGGTCGCAACAGGCATGTTCGAAACTGCGGTTGCGCCTGTGTTCCTGAATTGTCGGATCATCATGGTTTGTGTCGGAAAGTTATACAGTATTTTGGAAATGTCATGTGAAGTTTCGAAAGTTTTAATTTAAAAAAAATTCCACTGCTTGCCACTGTGCTTGTACCTACAATAATGGGTCACGTTTTTTTTGTTTCTTTAACAGATTGCAGCTTCGACTGTGCTGTAAGGGTAACTGTAGAGGGTTTCTGTTTTATTTAAAGTTCAACAATGGTTTATGTGCGGTTATTTAAAAAAATAGCAACAGCAACGAAACCTTGTAGGCATTGCACTGAAAACTTCTAAACTTATATTACTTGGTGTGCGAAGAAAGCAGACTCGCGGAATATACCAAACAAGAAGAAGGCAATCATCGCATTTGTGATCATTTTATACACGAATTCTATCCGGCGCATAGCGTTTCTATCCGGCGTACAGCTTGAATAGAGCAAAGAATTTACAGAAAATAGAAAGTGGAGTGGAAAAAAATATTTTCGAAATGTATAAGGTATAAAACTAATAAAGGTTTGACTGGCTGTGTAAATCCAATAAGAGGAATACAGAACCAAAATGAAAGTGAAATAAAGGGAGAAAGAATAAAATAAGTTAGGAAAAATTAAAGGAAGAAAAAGGGGAAAAACAGAAGGAAAGAAAAAGAAAGAAAATGCATGGAATGTTATTTACTCACCTACTTCATAAAACAAAATGTAAAGCAACGTACTGGAGGTTGACGATGTGCGCTGACGATGATATCTGTGATGCAGTATGCAGCAGTCGCACCTGCTGCTCCTGGTGGTGACAAATGCCAGTATGCTCGTCTGCAGACTGGGAGATCCACGAATCTTAGCGCCCAGTGCGTCGCGATCAATGCTATTTATTACCTTGGTAACGTGACGTAAGCGAGAAATAAGCTCTCCCACAGACCACGTGCACTATGAGACACGTTCGGGACCCAGGAATCATAAACACTCGCTATGTTCATTTAACGCCTGGACAACGTAATGTTTCATCTCTTCAAATATATTCCAAGGACTTCGAAAGGTAGTGACAGAAATATATGCTAAGCTACAGACAAAAGGACGGGAAAGCGAATAAAAAGACGGCTTTTTATGTGTAAGAGTCCGTCGGAATGCTTTGGGAAAGGGAATTTTAAAATCAGCCTGAACGTTTAGTGCGCTATTTGTGACAAGAGAAACATAAATAAAAACATTTCGCCTTTAATTAAGATAATAATGGTTTCGTTTTTGTTCACGGTAATCTATCAAAGTCGTACGATGCCGAAGAAAATGCGTGTTCTGTTTTTAAATTTTCTCATGCGAAGTCTTCGTTAGGATTAGGCAGATTGCAGATTTTTATATTTCAGTCGGCAGATATTTGTTTTATAGCATGCTGATTTAATATCTTCGGAGTTTTCAATTCTTTCCAACAAAATATGTCGGTGACTGCTTGAAGAAATAAAGTCGAGATGAGTAAATTGCGTTCATTCTTTGGATCCTTTGAGAGGCAACCGAGAACTCAGAGGGGCAAATGGTAGGTTTTGGGGGTGTAATCAATGTTGACATGAAGACGTACACCTGTGAGGTGACAATATTTGTGACAGCCATTAATGGGCTAGTGAAAGATAATTTAAAATCTGGCAAACGTATTATGTGAACTAACATCACGTGCTCTAATCTTCATCCACGTCTTGAAAGAGATTTAATCATGTTTGTGGGCATTACACTAGAATGATTATAATTTTAGGTTGTTGGCGCTCTCTGTCATACAGATGTAGCCTTATAGGAACTGTACTTTCACAATGACTCTAGGGAAAGGCGGATGTTGATGGGCTGGGATGGTTTATATGAGAGTTAGTATCTCCTGTTCATACGTGAAGATGCACGTAAATTACACTGCTACTTAATGGACTTTACGACCATTTTTATGACTGGAAGTGCGGATGCGAACACTCATGCAAGCCGGCCCTGATTAGCTGTAGAGACCATTAATCAAAACTAGTTGTAGACTGTTATTTTGAATATTTTCTATTTGCAGTATTACTTTTTGTTTCTGATCCAACTAACCTATTGGAAGTGGCAATTCAGGTCAGTGAGCAAACAGTACATGGGTGGAGGGACAGGTCAAGGAGGGGGGGGGCTCCAGCGTGGTGTGCTGAAATGAGACAGACTTCAAAGGGGTTGAGTCTGTTATTGCTGAGCACCAGTTAGAATATCGTTAACATTGCGTATCGGCTAAAATAAAATAGCTGGTTATAAATCTATAATCTAACCATGCCTTTACGGCAAGCAATGGTTTTGCCCGTAGACCCAATACTACTGTTTGCCTGGCTACTGGGTAGACAAGGTGCACTCTACCTCATTCTGTGATGTGTACACATTTGACTTAGAAAATTATGGATGGTATGCAGCTGAAGATGCCCCCATATCGCCACCCCATAGACACACCTGGTGAAGCCTCAGAGGCACAGCCTACAGGTGCTAGCAGGGCCTGAGGGGAGCCGGCAGAGGCCAGCAGACTCCCCCCCACCAGACCCTCCCAATCTTGCCCTTCTTTAACCCCTGTAGTCGCATCCAGTTCGCAACTCCTGAACAGTGTCAAAATAGTTACTTTAATCTACCCCTACCCCTAACTCCTCCCCTGATGATGATGCTGACCAATCATAAAATATCAAATAAGACATAATTGGTTGTTTACAGGTGTGTACATCAAAATGCACTGATTCTAATTTATTGCAGCATCAGGTGCTGAGCCCAGCCTGGGCCGGAGGTAACACCCCCAGTAATCAAGTTTTGTACTAGCATCGATCCCTTAAGTTACGTTTCTGCTGAGCTCAAACGGGATTTGCCTTCCAAGGAAATGAAGTAGAAATATGTATAAATGTCTTTAGTAGCCGGACGGTATGTGTTCTGCCCTGCCGAACACGACATACACACATGGCCAAGGTCAGCGAACTGCATGGGATGCACAGTTCTGGCTTCGGCAGTCAAAACTACCAATGT
Source organism: Lanistes nyassanus (assembly GCA_004794575.1). NCBI lineage: Eukaryota > Metazoa > Mollusca > Gastropoda > Architaenioglossa > Ampullariidae > Lanistes > Lanistes nyassanus. The sequence goes on along the minus strand of SMGT01015424.1, from coordinate 196,464 downwards.
CTCTGTCAAAAAGATAGAGTGAACTGAATTCTCTTCAATCTCGTTAGGGCTGGGTAAGAGACTATAAATAAAAAAACAAAACAAAACAAAACAAAAAAGAGAGACGCGGACACACAGGCATGCACACAGTCTGAAGGCTTGTCTTTTCGTCTTCATGTATCTTTAGAATAAGAACTCGTCGGATGAGTAAAACTACTCACCAAGTGATGCAGCCTGCCCCATGATGTTTCGTGCTTGGTGTGCATAAATTGACGCTGGATTTATAGGTTGCCTTTTATTTTTCCTGCGGGATGATGCAGCAGACTCCACGCCTAGCAAGAAGATGTCACTCAAATCGTCCTGGGTTTGTTTGCTTATCGGTCTAGACGTGCCAGTTCTTTCGTTTATCTTGCCTTCAGCTGAGCTCAGCCCCATTCAGTGCTTTGCTGTGTGGCTGTTTAACAAAGCGCAAGGGTTACGTTTCGTGCCGGCAAAGATTCGTTGACAAAAACGCTGAAGTTTGTGTTGCCCAAACTTATTACCTACAGTATGTATTCACGACAGAGCGAATTTGGGAGAAAGCAGGAATTTTATGTCGGGGTTTCAACAGCAAGGTGTAGCTGGAAGCTTAGCAGCGGATAAAAGTAACAACCACGGAGTAAAAGTTGTAAACAGAAGCAGGTAAGTTGGCACTTTCTCAATATCTTCATAAAATCAGTCACCCACATTTTCCAGCACGAGCCCCTAAGAGATTTTGGAGGACAATGACTTTACTCACAAGCCACAAGTTCTCCTGCACGCTTGAGACATTCACGGTATCAAGGTAACTTATTTTTGTGATCACTCTTGATCACGAGGAAGATATGGAAGATGAGGACAAGAACATGAAGACAGAATAAAGGACACCCTCCCCCCCAAAATAAATCCAATGTTGTGATGGATCGTTAGGGTATGGCAAACTGCCAGCATATTACGAAGTTTCCCTAGACGCCTTTATCAGCATAAAAATACCACAGACACCCCCCCCCATCCACACACACACACTCTCTCTTTTCCCTTTAAGTGTCGCCTTTCCCAACACAGAATTAGGTTTCCACAAAATCGAAAGCTTCCTTAACTGCGACATCCATCCGGAGGAAACAGCATAAAACCCGTTTTCACTGACCTCTAAAGGATTCTAAAAACTAATGAAGAAAATGAATATTCGTTTGTTTTCTTTTAAAGAAAGCGGATTGTACGGTTGTTGTTTTTTGATGCGAGGGACATTCGTTTTCGGTCCCCCCACCACAAAAAAAAATTAGTAGCTAACCTCTCATTGAGCTTTCCTTCTCTGTTCCTTGCTGTTTCATCTCTTACTTACTCGACACCCCCCCCTCCAGTTTCTCCCTTGCCACCCGAGACGCAGCTCCCCAGTCTTAGTCTTTTCTTTTCTTTTTTTTGTAATCACAAACTCGGGTTTATTAGAGAGACAGTGCTTCCACCTTGGGGCGATTTCGCATCAGTGGGGGTGGCGGTGGGGTGGGGTTAGAGGAATGAGGTCCTATTACTGTATCTGTAGTAAGACGGCCAGCGTGCAGAGGCAGTTTAAGGTTCGGGGGATGGGCGAGTGGAGTCTGCAAAATGTTAAACTGCAGGAGATAATCCTCAGTCACTGATCCTGGATTCAAACCAACGACCTTCCACACACTAGTCCGAGACTCTCGAATTACCTGCGAAGGTATGCAGGTCCAGTCTCGGGGGACAAGGAGTTTGCTTTCATTTTAACTCTTCTGTTTCTCAAACTTTCAGCTACGGCTTTCAAAAGTTGTGTAAAACGTATGTGCCAGTGGGATCATTTCAAAGCTATCATTTCCCTGGGAACGTTCTGCTGGTGTTGGTAACGGAATGTGGCTTGGAACAAAAATATTAAAACTCTTTGTAGAGATAATAATATTATTGAAGGTTTTGATCCGTAACCCAGCAGTAGAGATAGAGAGAGAGAGAAAAAAATTGACAGACAGACAGACAGGCAGGCAGAGGGTGGGTAGTGACAGAGGAGTCGGAGAGAAAACTCGGGGATGTGTAAAGGTCCTTTTTTCATCAGAGTATGTACGTTCCACTTTCCCCAACACGACGAAGCATGCATGGACTGATGGATGGATGGATGGATGGATGGATGGATGGACGTACGGACGTACGGACGGATGGATGGATGGATCGGTCGACGGGGAGAGAAAGAGAGCGAAAGAGAGAGAGAGAGAGAAAAGACATAGATCCGTATGTCGAAAGGGAAGAAAGAATGAATTAGTGAAATGCACGAAAGGCTAGAGGAGGGGAAAATGAAAGAGAAAATGGGACAGGAAATAATCGAGCTGAGGAGGGTTTAAAGAGTACACGAGGCACTGAAGGGTGTCGGGAGACAGACGTACAGGAGATAGTTCTAACAGCCACCACCCTGCCTGAACCACTCCCCTAGGGTCCGAGCTCTGCCAGGCTCTGTCCCTCCGCGAAGCTTTCCCCTGATCACCAGCTCTCAGTCCTCGCCAGGCTAGGCCGCGATCTCCTCTAATCGATGGAGACGAGAAAGGCCAGGCTGCTAACGAGGTCTGATGAGAGATAAACGCTGTTTCTGGTGTGATTAATAGACCCCTTGAGAGCTGTATAGCCTGATTTGCCTAGCGGCCTGTGCAGCTTGCGCTGGTTCGTAAATTAAGTCGTTTGTACGGCGTGTATTATTAACTCTTCCCTTCTTTCCTGCATTTTGTTTTTTTTACAAACAATCTTTCTCTCATTTTCAACATTCGATGTAAGGCCAAAATCCTCCTGCTCTCCCCGTTCATGTATTGACCCAATATTTGCACGCGCGCACGTGGGCGTACGCACGAATACAGGTAGAAGTGGAGAGGGGGTGCTATGAAAAGTGAGATGGTTTGGTTTGGTGTGGTGTGGTGTGGTGTGGTGTGGTGTGGTGTGGTGTGGTGTGGTGTGGTGTGGTGTGGTGTGGTGTGGTGTGGTTTGGTTTGGTTTGGTTTGGTTTGGTTTGGTTTGGTTTGGTTGTTTATTGTTTAATTAACGTCCCGCCGCAATGAGGTGCATATCAGGACGGTGTTACTTGAGACAAATTAATGTGCTGCCTCACTCGGACCTGTGTCGCAACACAGGCTTCAGTCCCACCCAGTGACATTATGGTACAAGCACATGGTACATAATATTGGTACAAGCATCGATGTTGTGTGCTGACAACAATTAGAAATGAACAGCTAAAAGGGTAGAAACGGATACGGTAAAGTTATATGAACGGGATAACAAAAGCACGTACTGCGTTACAACAAAATCCGTGTTTGTCATACTGACCTGCTCTTACCTCCCCACTCCTTTGAGACCAAGACAATTGACAAAGGCTTTACCGTTAGCAATTAGCGGATGGAGAAGCTGGAGAATTTTCACTTACTCTACGAGCTACTGGACTAGCAACCTTTGAGAGAGAGAGAGAAAAAACAACAACAACAGCAGTCGGCAAAAAAATCGATAGTTCGACTGGCTATTGATTTATGATTTTCAATGCTCCCACAAGATTTCTATAGGCTTGGAGCCACCGGACCACCCCATTTCCTCATCGTTGCCTGTTAGTATTTGCGATTTTCGTAGTTTTACTTTGCAAGAAGCAGTAATTAAAACATAAAATATATTAAAGGCACTTACTGTTGCAACCGTAATTATGAAATATCTGTTTCCGTGGTGCATAGATACATATATACATGAAGTTCAGAACAGTCTTGTGCACGATATCTCCTACAGATTATACTGTTTCAGACAAACGCTATAGGTTATGGAGAAAAAATCGAAAGTTTCTGTTACATAGAAAAGGTAACAAAAAAATAATTGAAAAGAGTTATTCGGTCATTGATATTTTCTGTCTGCCAAAATGTGGACAGTAAGAGAACAGACTTCTGGGTGGGCGGATAAAAAATTGTGTGACGCTCGCCCAAGCAGCCAGGTTACCATAAATTCTACTTGCCAGAAGACGAACTGAAGATGCAAGACAAAGAATCTCACTCTTAACACAGGGGGAATATGTAAAGATATTTAATTGCCTGGTTGAGTAAGCTGTCAGAAAATATTTTTCCGATCACAAAGTAACATGCATCGGACGATTGGGGTGGGAAACCGTTAAATATTGAGTCCTGGTCTGGGTGTTAATACGTGGGTGTAAGTACTGGGGGCAGAAAGAGAGAGAGAGAGAGAGAACGTGCCCGTGCGTGGGTGAATGTTTTGTAAATGTAGCAGTGCATTTTAAACAGTGAATTGTCTGTGTGACTGTTTTGTGTGTGTTACATCGCTTTGCAACCCGTCAGTTCGCTTACACGATGAAAACATTGGTGTCTGAAGTTGGATTTTCCCAGCGTTGTATGATCTACAGCTTTTCTATAAGCATAGACATAAATGCGAATATGTAGATATATGTTTTCAGCTTTCTCGGTGACCGCGACCTTTACCTCGCTCTACCCTCAGGACACCCCGCCCTATCCCAGTATAACCCCCATTCATCACAGTTCCTCGCTGCACGTGGCTGATGTTACGGGGCTGTGTACGACATTGATCTGCCCTTTAGCCCTCGAGGTCTCGGAGCACAAAAATGCGGTGCGGGGTGTCGGTGTAACAGGCGGACAGGTAAGCCACAAAAAGCATCGGGGTGGCGAGGCGACCTCCCGGGGTTAGGACGATTGGTGATCTGCCTGACCGACGAGGCCAACAAATAAAACTCTAGAAACTTGAAATAGTCCTTCCTCTCTAACTGAACCATGCTCTCTACTGCTTATCCTCTACTGTGCAGAGTTCCAAAGACAAAACAGCCAACACTGATCGCAAGTTAGGAAAATAAATAAGATTTTTCTTCCACTTTCCTACCCTAGTGTTGGCAGCCTTCCGTCTAAGAGTCTTTCCTTTTGCGCATATGCCAGTCTTTGTTCCCTCTTCCTCCTCACACAATTCATTTTCTCTTTCAGGCGTAATTCTGTAACAATTTTTGTTAAAAGCGCGAGCAAGCGGTCTCGTTTATTACTATTTATTATTATATGTACATTTATAGAGCGCACCAAAAACGTCCTCCGTGCGCTTGACCCACAAGGATGTACAGACATAAACAGTACAGAACTATTCAAACTATACAAGCTATACAAACAGAAAAACTACACCAAAAATACGAGAGCAGAAGACTAAGTTACTGAGATGCGATGTACAAGCAACACAGGAAAATAAGTGAAAGAACTCCCCACCTACTTAGATCCTGCATACATGCTTACACACACACACACATGCATCCATTATCCCAAAAGTGATCACAGCAGCATAGTTCCCGAATAATTTGACGAGATTATAAATGTTTCTGGAAGGGGTACCTTTTTAAGGTGCGTTTAAAGGAGTCCAGTGACTGCATGACGGATGTTGTGAGGCAGTGAATTCCACTGTGTTCCTGCTGAATAGCACGTTGTCCTATGATTTAGTCCTAATCTTTGCCACTGAGAGAACGCGAGTGTCTGCTGATGGCCGGAGTTGTCTGCCTGGTATTTAAGGAGTGAGGAGATCATTGAAATATGAAGGAGCAGATCCAGAAAAGAAACGAAAGCACGGTGTGGATAAATTGAATTCAATACGTGCTCCAACCAGTAGCCAGTGAAACACACGAAGCAATGGCTTAGCGTGATCACGTTTCCTTGCCCGAAAAACAAGTCGGGCGGCCGAGTTCTGAACTCTGTAATTTTTCAAGGAGGGGCTGACAGCACGAACAAAGCATTACAGTCATCAAGCCTAGTCAGAAGGTATATAAACACATTTAAAATCCTCTCGCTTGTGAAACCGGCGCGAACATCCATTCTTTCGTGTCGTCTGCTGTGAACAAAATCACTCTCACTTTATGGACTTTAGCACAGATTGGTCTGATCACGTCAAAATGCGAATGAAATTCACGCTGAGCTTCTTTTCCGTCAAGTTCAAAACGAAACAACAAGTAAAATATCATGAAGGTGCCAGAGTTCTTCGAGAGGCGTGGGTGGCGTGAGAGTGCAAAGAAGTAGGCAAGAAGGCATGTGAAAAACAAAATTCCTTCAGAGAAAGGACTGGAACAATTGTTAAAGGACTGTTCGAGACATTTTATTTTTGTAAAGCGCATTGAGCCCTTTGGGGGGAATAGTGCTCTAGAAGAATTCTCCCACCAACCCCTGGGAATTGCTCGATCTACAGGCTTCTTTTAAGGTTGTGCTTAATTAGACAGTTCTCTCAGCGAAAGATTAGCTGCGGAAAAATTTCTTGGCAGTTAAATCTTGATATAAACAATTTTCGCAAGCCGACAGCAAACTTAACGAGTGTTGAGAACAGCCATTAACATGATCAGTGACGATCGAGCTGCTGCAAATACACTGTAGCTGGGGCGGACTGCTGGTCATGATTTACTCCTGTCGTGGGCCAAAGGTCGCAGGATTTCATCCCAAGCATCTTGACAGTCATCTGATCGGATCGTTGCGGACTAGAAGAGCAGCATTTTGGGAAAAGGGTTATAAGCAGCCGCGTGTCCCGCCACAGCACGCGGTTACCTGACCCGTGCTGCCATCGGCCAGTCGCGTCCCTGCCAACAGCGCGGGCACACCTACAGTCCGAACCCTCGTACCTGGCCCGGGACTAGGCAGCGGCACACGCGGGTAATGCCTGGTGCTCGCGATCGGTGAAGAGGCAAGCAAAGGGAGCTGTCTAACCCTGGATTCATCACTAGCAAGATGAAGGTAAGCGCGCTGCAAAGGACAGCGAAACACTGTCCTCCGTAAATCATAAGACAAACCTGAAGACACGCAGACCTTCTTTATTATTTAGATCCTTGAGGATTTGCAAATAAGAGCTAGATGCTTATTCTCCCTGAACTTTACAGGGCGTATAACTCTCATTGGCTGTTGCTTCTACTATGTATCGGTAGATCAAGGATACAATGTCCGGAAAGGATGTTATAGGTATTCAACGTATTGATATGCTAATATTTTATTTTTGAAAGTCTGTCTTATTTGAGACAAAGAACTCCAGAATGTGACTTGCCACACTCCAGTGTCACTGATTAATATTTAGTAATACAACCCTGAAAAGTAACACTGTGGTATTAGAGGGATATAAAAAATTTATTCGCAATAGATAACAAGATACAAGAACACAAAAATAGGTTTATAACCTTTTCCGCTTAAGATGAAATAAAAAAGACTTAGTTCTCTTTTTTTCCTTAATCTCTCTTTTTTGCTTTCTTTCTTTCTTCTTTCTTACTCTCTCTGTCTCTCGTAATTCTATTTCTATGCCCCCCCCCCTCTCTCAGCAGGTAGATACTGCAGCGCGCTTAATATGACCGTATTGCAGGTTTTTCATCCTCTTTCTTACAGTGACGATCGATTATGCTATAGCTAGTCCTGACGAAAAATCCCACGAAAAGCCAGAAAACTTCGCAGTCCGGAATCATAAGCATGACGTCTGCTTCCCCGGCCGCGGAGGAAATCTTGGACATAGTGAAGGAAGTCGCGGAGGAGGATGAGGATGACAAAGACGAGAGGCTGAGGACGATGGAGGGGACAGACAGCAGACCGACGGACCCCATGGAAGCGAGCAAAACCAGACAACAGCGACAACAACAGCAACAAACTGCTCCGCTCATTGAACAACAGGATGGCGGCAGCGAGCAGAGCCACTGCGATGGGCGGGTAGTGAAGGAAACTCCGCCTGTGGGGGACGACAGCCAGCAGCTCGGTACCCACCACATATACTGTGGAGAAATCTGCATTTACGCAAGAATCGGCATTTACGCGAGATATCCGACAGATTCCTTTTTGCGTAAATGCAGGTTTTCACGCAGCGAGAGAGTTTAAGGTTCTATTTCGTCTGATGTGATTCCCTTCATTTTTGGTTTCGATGCTTTTGGGTTGATGTACAGAAGTTAAATCTGTTTGCGTGACCAATACACCAGCAAGCAGCAACTCTGATTATTTGTGCATCGAATCAAAGTTTCAAAGAAAATTCATTAGTCACTCTATCAATTATGGCAAATCTCAGCGCCTTTCCTTGACACTGCCCACAAAACCCTTTGAAAAGGGTAGTTTAATCATCGGCAAAATGCTGTTAAGCTGAAGTTGTGAACATAATATTCTTGGCTAAAGAATATGATAAGCATTTAATGAGACGAAATAAAAAATATATTCTATACTGGCGTGCCAGATAAAGCCAGTACCTTACTTCTCTCGCCAGATATTGGGTGACAAAAGCCTTTTTGACTTATAGGCAGCATGCGTGCGAAATCCCCAATGCCAAGGTCACGCCATAGTGAAGCCGTCTGCTTTTGTCTGTTGTCACCATTCTTTTTCTGCACCAGACCAGGTAAACAGCCATCAGACGGACAGAAAAAACAAGACGAAGACGCTATCGAAGGCCCACTCACCGGACACTAGAGAGGCTGGGCTTCCACACGCCTGGTTGAAATGGAGTGAACCCAAGACAAGCGTGGTCGGTGTCTGGTGTCAAAGCTGTAGTTCAGGTACCGGCCAGGTGTCAAAAAGATATGAAAACGTTGCACCACCCTTCGGGCTGCTGTTGATATATTGTCGTGAACTGCGTCTGTCCCGCCTGCTTTGTCGTCTGTCCGAAATTCTAGCGTTCATACCTGGGAAGATTTACTGTCTGCTGTAATAATGGACTCCTTTCTTAAAGCGCTTGCACAAACGTACACTGCTGATGCTCTCCCACACGTAGTACTACAAGTACTTACTTGTGCGTGCACGTACAGTATAAGCACGCAATCACACACACACACACAAAGGAAAGAACTTAACAAAGGCAATTTCTTTCACTTTCTCTCTTTGCTTGTGTGCGCGCGCGTATATATATATATATGTGACAGAGAGAGAGAAAAAAAGGAAAGAGAGACGAACAGACAGACGGACGGACGGACAGACAGAGGCAAAAAGCGATAGAAGGAAAAAGGAAGAGAAATGCTTTTAAATGTTCCTTTGACCACTCGTCGCTAGCCTAGTGATCCTTTCTGAAAGAGTCCATCGGCAATTAATTGCTACTTTAATTGGTATGCTTACGCCAATTCCCATTTTCGAGCTGTATAATTCTTTAGTCTTCCCATTCTTCTAGCATCGGAGTCCAGATGCCTTCTTGAGAAAAGGTCAGCAGCTACTTCACCGATCAAACAGCGGCATGACAACAAAACCCGCCACCACCAAAGTGGTAACAACTGCCTACAGGAAGGGAGACAACCGATGACAGTCGAATGTAACACCACAGGTAGATCTGACATTTAGTGGCGAAACTGGCTTTCGAATGTACGGTATGTGACACTGGAAAGTGGTAACTGGAAACTTCTAGTTAGTATGAAATAGTATCGAGAGTTTAAGAGGTCACGACGGGAATGACGATAACATTGATGATGCTGAAGTCTCTTGCAGACATACCCGAAGAACCTGTAGGAGCCAACCCCCATTCCCCAGCTACCGACAGCTCGGAAGAAAACCCCCCCAGCAGACAAAGCAGTACGTCATTCCAGTCTTCACACAGCCAGCGTCCCAAAGCTGAGATTTTCCCTAAGGTCCTGAGGTGAGCAGGTTTCCAAAATGTCTGTACGTCTACCCCTAAGATAAATCCCAAATTAGCGTGCTGACATGTCGTCCCTCACAGGGCAGATATTTCACCAAATACATGGGTGGGTTAATTAAGCTGAAGGAAAGCGGTCACAAGAAATATAGTCCATTTTTAAATAAACATGTTTCCTCCAAAGCGCATATTTTCAACAAGGGTGTTTGTTGGTTAACGTCCCATCGCAAACTATAGGTGCATATCAGGACGGTGTTGCTTAGACAAAGTTTGCTGACACGGGGCCAACCAGCCCTAGTACTGTTCCCTATAATGCCAGGCGTCTGGCAGAGCAGCTATTAGATTTCCAATTTTTAAGTCTTGGGTATGACTCGCCCGGGATGCGATCCACAGACTTCCCGCCTCGGAAGCGGACCCCTTAACCTCTGGAGCACCGAGGCGCGCGGTCCACTTATTTTCAACAAGATGTCTTGAAGGGGAAGCCTGCTGAAGAGAAAGTCTTAATCAGAACTAGGCGAAGTCTTTACTGCAGGCTGTAGGACTTGTTCTTGGAGACCGCTTGCATATGATTGGTCGAGCCGACCAAATCACGTGACTCGTGCCGTCACTGTCCCCAGGGAGAGTTTGCTGACGACGGCATCAGGGTTGTACGGGATCGTGCTGGTGGTGCTCGGGGCTGTGATGCCGATCGCTGAAACATTCGTCTTGGACAGCCACCCCTTCGTCTTTGAGGTTTGAGTTGTCTTCTCTTGTTTGTTGGCGGACAAGCTGTACTGTGTCCCTCTGTGTGTCTTCTACTACTGGACTGGTTCTACCTGTCTGCTGTACTGTGTCCCTCTGTG
>SMGT01015424.1:173142-185172 GCA_004794575.1 Lanistes nyassanus | reverse complement strand
TGTCTTCTATTATTGGACTGGTTCTACCTGTCTGCTGTACTGTGTCCCTCTGTGTGTCTTCTACTATTGGACTGGCTCTACCTGTCTGCTGTACTGTGTCCCTCTGTGTGTCTTCTACTATTGGACTGGTTCTACCTGTCTGCTGTACTGTGTCCCTCTGTGTGTCTTCTATTATTGGACTGGCTCTACCTGTCTGCTGTACTGTGTCCTCTGTGTGTCTCCTACTATTGGACTGGTTCTACCTGTCTGCTATTATAGAACCTGCCAAAGAAGTGCTTACTGATCTGGTGAAAAAAGGACAATAATTTCATACAAGGGGAGGTACCACTACATGCCTGGAATTAAGCCCTTACTTTTCTGCACACGAAAACTGCAAACTGTGTGACGATTGATGGAAAAGGCGGGGAGGTGTTGACGGTGGGAAAAGACAAAGAACTGGGAACGTTACTTATAATGACTGGACTGCATTTGCACAACGGTTTTACAGAAGCTTACCGGAAGCGCTAGAAGAAAATGTTTGGCTGCACTCACGAATCTTTGGTGTCTCAAGATATCCCACATATATAGCGCCTCAACTTCCTGCAAGCGGTTGAAATTGTATGCTGTGTGGTACGTCGGGCAAAAGCTATACAGTGGACATAAACACGTTATTGACTTTTTTCATTCAGTTTCAGTTGTTACAGGTGGGTGAATACCGAACACGTTTTTAATATCCTATCGTTGTTTGCAATACCTGGTTATGTATTTTTTTAAATTATATGCAACAGGTCTTTTACATCTACCTGTACATGGTCAGCATCGGATTCATCCTTTACGTCTACCTGTATCTGCTGAGACGACAGAATCGCCTGAGCGCTGTTTTGAGGCGAGCTCTTGGCCGCACGTTCTCACGCACCAGTCGCATGGGCTGGACTCTGAGGCGGACTTTGCTGGCATCAAGCCTTTCTCGCACAAGCTCGACCAGAAGTCGTGACTCGATGCAGAGTTCAGGGTCGGGGAGCAGATCACGGAGGCGAAAGGTCACCTACCACTGTCAGCCCAACGAGCACACTGGCAGCTTCTATCTTCGAGTCGGGGCCATTGGTTGGTGTTACTCCGAATGTGTTACTCGTCTCTTTTCTGTTTTAAATTCTGCAAGCATGTGAGATCTACTTTCTCTCGCGGAGGACTTTGTCTGGTTCGATGTACGATCGACTGTCTTGCCCAAGACCCACCAGGCAAGGCGTTGTCGGGCGATGGTCTAGACGTGGTCTGTTGCAGATTTGCAGGGCGACAATTTTAAAACCACTGCCTGGCATTCTCCTGCCTGCTGGGGATGGCGAATTCCGAAGCCTGAAGCAAGCTCTGACTCATCTGCTTATCTAATATAGTCACATGATCTTGATAGGTGCTTCTGTTTGGTTTAAAAGCTCTTTCCTTTTCTTTCTTTCTTTCATTCTTTCTTGCTTTCTTTCATTTTTTCTTATAGTTACACACGATTTGTCTCTCTCTGTCGACTCTTTCCTGCGACAGTACTCTTCCTTCCGAAACTAACGTGGATTCTCTACTGCTCTCCCTTGGCCCTGTATTTAACTGTGATACACTGAAAGCCTGGGCCTGTACTCACAGACACAAGAGCGATATACGGAGCAGAAGTATTACGTCACATCTGGTTGTGCAGGTTTTGGTGTGGGCAGTATGGTACACAGCGGCCTGACCTTCGCCCATTACTTCGAGTCTGCGCACAGCGACAGGGCCTGCAATGACGTCATTCAGGCCGTCAAACCCTTCCTGCACCTTCTCTTTACCTTCGTCCAGATGTACTTCGTCTTCATGAACTCAAAGGTTTCAAAGTTGATGTACGAGATCGGCAAAGCCATGCATCGAATGCGTGAAAGAAACTCTCTCTCTCTCTGTGTGTTTGGTGTGTATGTGTGTGTGTCTGATGTGTGTGCGTGCGTGCGTAGGTGCGTGTGAGAGAGAGAGAGAGAGAGAGAGGTTTTGTCCGTATGCAAGAAAGGCTTGAAGCACACATGCATATTTTACATGTAGGTTCGTAAATATCAATCTATGTACATGCACACACATAAATATTTCGTATTGAAGTACAAATTATCTATGCATATATGTACGCACGTATCATGGGAGCTAATTAACCGCGCAGCTAACTGCCCTTTAAAATCTTTCTTAACCGGACACGCCTGACGAAATGTTCATCAAAGAGCCCTGCAATTTGATTGGCTGCTTCAGGCAAAGAGTCAGTAACTCTACGACAAATCTTTGATTTGATATAACGACAAATTAAATAAAGAAACAACAACAGCAATAATAATAATTATTATTATCATCATCATCATCACTGCTGTTGTCCTGTTGTCCTGGTCACAGATGTGCATCAACCGTTACAAGACGCTCGCCCGCTTCGGTCTGATGCACATGAGCAGCACCAACATCTGCATTTGGCTCAGATTCATCGTGGTGGAGACGCTGCATTACTTGGAAATTTACAGCCGCAACAGTCCGCCCGCGTCAGAAGTGACTCAAACGCCGCGCTACGTGTTGCTGGCGACGGAGAGCTCCTGGGAAGATCGCAGGGAGTCGCCCGATGAAGACAGCTACGGTGAGTGACCGTTTGTCCACAGGTAGAGGCTTACGCAGGTAGACCGGAGACGTATTTACTATGTATTGCATCGAAATAAGATGCATCGGTGGATACCTATCTATTGTAACCCGTACAACGCGACAGACCGTCCGGACGGCAGGCAGGCAGGCAGGTGGAGAAATCAGCGTGACATCTATGTTACAGGTACACCTTCAGGCTTCCTGCCAGAGCTCGAATGCCACTGGGATGCCCTAATGGGTCGCGTCCTTGAGAAAGCCAGCAGCTACCTGTATCCCTGTACTATCCAGTACAGCCTCATATGTGGCAGTAAGTCGACCACCATGCACTTGCTGAGAGACATGGCAGCGGGCAGCTGACTGAAAGTTAGGTTTGTCAAAATGTACAGACTTTTGTCTTCCGATTGTACTTCTGCACGGACGCGGGAACAAGAAGAGATGGAAAGAATGTGGGAAGGATAAGAGAAAAGGGAGAGTCGGAATCGGGGTGGATGGCGGGGATAAGGTGGGCAGACTGCACTGCTGCATTATAAATATAAAATATAAAATACAGCAATGGAATACTACTGACAATTAAATATCAAGAGTCCCATTAAAAGATATCATTGTTTTCTTTTACTAGGATGATAGAAAATATACATTTACTGTCTTTGACAAACACCTACACACAGTTGCTGTCTGTCGCTCTCAGTTACATATTTTTCTTGGACACGGCATCCAGTGTGGCTTTCATGAGCGTTCGTAGGTGCTTTTCCGATCATAGGAGTGGTCGAACGGCCCGTTCGTCCCGTGTATTTTACGCCCACTTTTAGGTATGAATAAGAGATAAGAGCATTCATGCAAGCTATCCCAGGGGCATAAGCTACCCATCACACTGAAGCCGGACAATTCACTTGTTGCTTCTAAGTTATAGAGCGTCCGAATGACGGAAAGACAAGAAAGAAAGAAAGAAAGAAAGAAAGAAAGAAAGAAAGAAAGAAAGAAAGAAAGAAAGAAAGAAAGAAAGAAAGAAAGAGAGAGAGTTGCATAGAACAAATATTAGAACCAATGACTGCTACTTGAAAAGAAAAAAAAGGAATATGTAAAAGCAAAGCATGTGCTGAGGTTCAGAGACTGTGGCAACTCCTGTTTTTCTCAGGTGTTCTGTACGTCATGTGGAGCCACGTAGGGAAAAACCCCAGCCCGCCTCCGCGCGAGGATTCTGTGACGTCAGAGCTGTACAACGTTAACGGCAGGAACAACAACAACAACAACAACAACAACAACAATGATGAAGAGGACGACGGTGAGCTGATCATCGACCAGCGAATGAGCGTCGACTGCAGTCAGTCCAGCAAAGGCATGTTCCTGGGCTTCCTGCTGTTTGTCGTCGTCATCATTACCCTCGTCGGCTTCTATGTGCTGGTTATCTCCCCTGCCACCATGGATACGGCCTTTGTCCTCACGCACGTGATACAGTCTTCCGTTTACCTGCTGATACTTCTGGCCATAGGTATGCGGCCCACTTGTGGGTGCTTCACTTGGAAAACTACCTGGTACTTACATGGTAGATATCTTCTTGTAAAAATTCCACCTGTAGTCTCAATATGCTCCTTGGAACGCAGACACCCTCTGCTTCCTGTTGCAGTGGCAGCCAGCTGGCGCATGCGCGGACTGCACATGAGGCGCGATGTCCCAGTGGGCGTGGAGCAGACGCTGTCACTCATCTCGCTGACTGGTCTGACGGCTTTCGCCAGCTTCAACCTCATGGCGGCCATCCTGTCCCCGCCCAGCGAGCTCGGGAGGCTGACCATCGCGTCCAGCATTCTGATGGTGCTGCAAGCCTTCGCGCAGGTGAGCCGCACCCCGCAGGCGGCGTCAAACTGACTGACGTGCTGTCTAATTAACCTTCTTGTAAATCTCCATGAGCCAAACTTCCATGTGGAGCCCGCAAGAGGTTGGTCGGCGGATGGGGAAAAATCAAAACCACGACACATCGATGAGCCACACAGAACTTTAAAAGGGCAAACTATCCCGAGGACCGGGAGTAGGGGGATAGCGAGGCAGTAGTGGGGGGATACTTATACCGCCAATAATTAAATGATCGACGCGTAACAAATTAACGATATCGTAAACCATAAATGAAATCTATTGTTAATTCCCAAAGCACTTGTGTGTCAGTTCTAAATACCCTTAACCCAGTGAATTGGGATATTGTATCAGCTGAGAGCGTTCATCCGATATTTTGTATCTCGAAGATCAGATAAGCACTTGGCTCGTATATAATGCTATCAAAGCACACATCTTTCATTGGCAGCCCAATCAATCAATCAATCAATCAATCAATCAATCAATCAATCAATCAATCAGACAGTTTCAATTTTTTACAGGTGGTTTTCCTCTTCGCTGCCATGAGGGCAAGGGCGGTAACCTCGCGCGACGTCCGGCTGAAGCCGGGGCGGGAGTGGGTGATGTTCCTGCTCGTCAGCAACTTCTCTCTCTGGGTTCTCAACACTTTCGAGACTCAGTCCGTAGAGCACAGCCTCCTGCAGGCCCGCTTCTACGGCCCCTCGGCGTGGGCCATCTTTTGTCACGTGTCTGTTCCGCTGGGCATCTACTTTTGGTTTCACTCCACTGTCTGCCTGTCCGGCATCTGGAAAAACGCCTGGAAAATTCGCCCTGCGTAGGGGAAAGCACTCTGTGTGCCTTGACAAAACTGCAGCTGTCTCTTTAATTCTCGCAAGCGTCCCCAGGCCATATAGAGCCCAATGTGGAAGGAAAAAAAGAGAGAAAATATACAAACAAAAAGAAACAACCACACAAACACAATCAAAATAAGAAACATAATTAAAGATTTTTTGGACTTTTTTTCATTTTAATTAAAAAAATTAGTTCAAACAAGTGTGTCTTGTCCATTTTTCTTGTTTAGCGGTGAACCCATTAAAGACGACGATAGTGGTGGTGCTGTGCCGATGGTGGTGGAAGATGTGGTGTTTGTGATGGTAATAATAGAGTCATTATTTAGTTCATATTCTTTGAACGGTGTCACACACACCTGGTGCAATTGAGCATCTGAAGGAGGAAGGAAAATACCTTTGACACAAAATTCACAAGGTGGATCTTTGTCACTAAGCCATACAGTGAAGCCTTCACCAATAGCTGCAGTAAAATAGTGCGGTTTAATCTTAGGGGGAGGGTCGAACTGAATCTGCACAATATTATCTCCCTTGGCCACTGCAAGAGGGGTCGGTAACTTTGATACACCTGTCCGATGCTCTGCCGAATTAATTGGTCCCCGTTTTCTCCTGGAAGGCCGTGTCGGAGGGGATATCTTACCGTGGGCCTGGCAGCATAGACCATGACTTCTGTTGCGCTGTAGTAGTTACGTGCAGGTAACCTGCTACAGGTGTCTATCGCATTTAAAGTGCACAAGGCAAGCGTCTTAGGATTTTGGTTAGTCCTACAGAGCTACAGAGTTATTGATTAACGTCTCCTGTTCATAAGCCGGTCATTGTTACCGTTGTTGCTGTTGTTCAGCGTTGTCAAGGCCTGACTGGCTTGTCTAATTCTGCTGCTGACCTCGCTGCTGCAGTTACCATCTGTAGTGACTTTGCTTCCCAAGTAGACAGACTCGTTGACTTCTTCCAGTTGTTTATCGCCACTCGCCAGCTGTAATGGAATTCTGTACTTTGGGGTTTTTTCTTATCGGTCGAGTTTTGTTGTTGTTATACTTGAGGTCAATGGTGCGCGCTACTTTAGACAGGCTTTATGAACGAACGAACGAACGAAGGAAGGAAGGAAGGAAGGAAGGAAGGAAGGAAGGAAGGAACGAACGAACGAACGAACGAACGAACGAACGAACGAACGAACGAACGAACGAACGAACGAACGAACGAACGAACGAACGAACGAACGAACGAACGAACGAACATTATTATAGATCCATGATGCTGTGCTTTTGCCTAGGGTCGGTAACCTACCGGTAACCCATGGTTGTCCTCGACACATCGGGTCGTGAGTTCGGTTCCTTTGACTGCCCAAGTACTTGTTCTTAAAATGACACTTTTTAAACAGGGCTGGACATGGGGAAGGGGGGGGGGCTCCGGTCTCTAGTTTCCTCTCCCTTTCTCTTCTCCCTAGGACCTTTTGTTGCCCCCACTCCCCCCATACATCTCAAGAGGTGGTCTTTCTTGCTTTTCTGTTCAGTTTATTAACTATAAATCCTGGATTGGTGGAGGGCGGACGGGGGCTTTTAGCCAGTATATTCCAATCATTTACCTCCAAATATCTAATACCAAGGTAAAGACAACGAAATCCTACCGATACAGACAGTACACCTGAAGTACTCAAAAGGTAAGCAAACACCTGTACTGACGACGCTTAAAAAACTTAAAACAACCAGCCAACGGTCACCTGCCTCGTGCAACCTTTTCAAAAGACCCCCTTTCCTCCTCGTGTTACACCCACATCTAATCGCGTCTATGTAACCAACATCTCCACCCACATATCGGCAGACAGAACAAAATTTCCTGTATCTCAATTCACCCTTTCTGAAATTTGATTCTTTTATGGAATCAGTGTAAAACTTACAGCTAGCTACCACACGTAATGTCACTTTAAGGTAAGGTCAGGGTGGGGTGGGGGTTGGGGGGTGGGGTTGTGCCGACTGATCAGTCGGACGTTATTCGCCAAACTAGGCAACTGAGTTCTAGGTCAGTGCACGAAGGGCAAGCGTCAGTCGCCTCATGCGTGTGTCCTGCAGGGGCACGTCCCCTTGCTGGCACTCGCATTTTTTTAAAGTGTGCGATGTTCACTGCCCACAAACATGACAAACATGATGTCAGATAGAAGTCAGTTGTGGTCGGTTTTTTAAAGCGCACTTATACACTGTTCATTGTTTTCTACATTGTTTTCTGTCTCGGACAGAAGACAAGATATAATGCGCGTTATCAATTTTACGCGTAGGACAGTTTGCGATTGAAAAAGGGTCCCTGTGATTGAAACAACAGCAAAAACTCTTGATTTTATTAAAACATTTTGTTCGACAGCGGTACGATTGACAGTAAATCAGTAGAGATCTGGTTCTATATCCAGTAGAGCAGACTGTGGGTGGATGCGTGGATACGTTAAGTTCTCAGCCTCGCTTTATTAATCTCATGGCTATTTGTTTGGTTGCCCTCTTAACACGGTTGACGATTATGTTACCAGACGCACATAACGTGTAGGAGACTTCTGTGCCGTACCTCGCCCGAGGGGTCTGGACAGATTCCATTACTGTCCCACTGAATTCAGCTGTGTATCCCCCTTCATCCCAGAAAGCAGTAAATAAAGCATTGCAAAGACGCACAAAGACTGGACAACTTAAACCGACATTTCATCTACATTTCATACACCCCAGGAAAATCATTAAGCAGAGAAATGATATGAGAATCCGGCCTTCGCCCATTATGTCACTGCCACTTCGCAAACGAATATTTATGCTGAAGTTTTAGGCGATGATGTGGCTCTCATCCATTCTCATTTAGAAAGTCAGTTTCCCTTACAAGTCATTGTTCGCAGATTACTTATTGCGGAAAATTTGACGTAGGTATCACCTATAATAGGTCGTCATCTTCGAAATGAATGGGAGCTTAACGTTCGCACCCTAGTGCGTCAGCCATCCGATGTTTGAGAATGAAATTTAATATCATATCACAAGTCTTAGCCTACAATTTACGCAGGTTACTCGTCAGTAGTAAGTTTTTCACCATGACAGGTTAAGGTTTTCAATTCTCGTAATCATACCTAATTCTAGCTTATATTATAAACAAAGAGATGTCTGTGTGCCCTGCATGTTCCGTGATTTAAAGAAAATGTATGCTGTGTTGGACGAATGACGCCTGCCCCTACGCAAGAGCTAGGATCAGTAGGACAGGAGGAAGAAAACATACAAATAATAAAAATTTCTCCTCCACTAAATAGAAAACCATTCCACTCGTTTTAGCTGCTATATGTTATCACATCCGACCTGTATAGAAACACCGTCGAACACAAGCAGTTATAACTGTCATGCTAAAATAAAAAAGAAACTTGTAATACCAGAACGATAAAATATTGTCATGCAAAGTCTGTTGGGACACAACTATACCAGAAGCACAAGAACGACGCTGCTCAACGGAACTACAGAAAAACTGTGTAGCTCCTTTTCCAAACACAAAGTGCCCCCGAGATTTCATCGCTCATGAAATTTATAAGCATTTTTAAGAATGTCAAAGAATACAAATCTTTGCACAACTCTGTCCAGAACTAAAGCACCGTTAAGTCAGAACTATAAGATCACTAATTGGCATCTAAGCTATAAGATTAGTTTCAGACTACCATTATAGGCATATTGTTACATCACATTTATAGGAACACTGTATTAGTACCTCAGAACTGTAATACTATATACCCCCCTAAGATGGTCCTGGTGGAACACCCCGCCACATCGACTGATTGAAACATTCTGACCACAAAAGCCTTGCAAAGTATATATCCACGGAAAGCAGAAATTAACCAGAAACATTCCGGTACCTGTTTTCACTTTCCATGGCCAAAATTTGCTTATTACAAGACGCAAAGAGAAACGGCAGACATGTTTAACATTGGCGAAGGTGGCATAATTTAAAGTAATTATTTTCAGAAAAGTAACACCACAAGCATTCAATTAGCATACGTTTTCCTACGGAGACCATGACAAGGAATATAATCACCCGGGCGCTGTCATATCATGAAGATAAACGATAAAGCTTATGAAATCTTACCCTGCTCAAAATTAAATGCTCACTGAAACCTCCTTTTGAAAACTTCGTTAGATTCTTTTATGATAGGATATTATAGTCGTATTTTTCTGGTTATGACCCCTCTAGTCCTTCCCCAGCTCTTTCTCTCTCTCGTACGCATCGTACGCACAGAGAGAGAGAGAGAGAGGGGGGAGATTGGGGGGGGGGTCGAGAAATGACGTGACATTTGATCGCCGTCCTGGCAGTGACTGTACAATATATGGAGGAGCATAATATTGCGACATGTGTGAGGACAAAACTCCCCTGTTCTCCTTCTCACACAAGCATCGCCACAGTCTGCCTTCTGCATATATGAATCACGCTCCCCGGCAACGTGTGCTTTTACACAAACATGAAAAACGCATGCGTTTGGTAATTGGTAATTTTTCCGATTCATGTCCGATTCGGTGTTTTCAGGCCCGATTCGCTTTTTTCAGTCCGATTCGGTGTTTTTACCGACCCTTCAGTCAGTGGTAGCTGTGTGATCGATTCTCTAAATACAGCGGCGTGTTCACAAGCATTCTTTTGTATCTGATAAGGCGATTTTACAGAGCTCGATTACGTCAGACATAAAGAACACGGAATGACTCTAACCACCCGAAATTGGGATTTCATTCCATTGGTGTCGAGACGAAGTTCCCCATCCTGTACGTCATTTCTCAGTACTTAAAGAACACCTATGTCTTCACAGAAGATTTTTCCAAATTTTATGTGAAGAAACACCATTTTGAAGTAGACTCATGGACTAGCTCTTTTGCTCCACCGTTTCCCTTCAAGAACCACTAGCCCATGAGCATGATATGACGGAGATGGAGCCAACGGTCGGTCGTAGTCGTTTAAATTACACCTACTCGGACTTCCTTCTGTGGTGAAGGCAGAACTTCGAGCGGTGTTTAACATTCAGTGGTCAGAGGTTACGAACCCCGCATATGAGTTGCAAGTCTGAAAGTCTAGAGAATAATGGAAAAGACTTATAAACCACTCTTGGCAAACAGTTTTGGTTGTCATATACTATTTTATCTACTTTATTTTATTTTTTGTTCTTGTAATAATGTTTCACTGGAGCACTGAATGAACCAAGTGTTTCGTCCTGTCTTGTTACGTCCGGCTTGAGGAGACGGAATTGTTTAGAGAATTGTTTCGTTTCTAGTACATCTAATTTTAGTTTCTCATGGACACCGAAATTTTGATGCAGCTTGTCTGAGATGAGGGAATAGTTACTAACTGTTTCCATCTTAAGATAATGGGAAAGATAAAAGCTGTGCAGTAAAGCGTTAGATAGTCGATGATAATCAATATTGACATTTTAATCTAGCAAGAAAAATGTGAACAGCTATCTAGATTTTCAGGACCACAAGCTTGAGAACGGCAGTGAAACGAAAGCGATTGGTTTGTGAGGGGTCAAAAAAGCTATTAGTTTTTATATAGGGAAGTAGTTACAGCAGTGTCTGTGTACAGAATCTCCTTCCTCATAGCTACCTCTACGAGGTCATAACGGTGGGGCCCAACGTTTTTATTAGTTTGCGGTAAACGTTTCGTTATTCGCGCAGCGATACACAGACACGCCTTACGGTAACGATTACTACAGCGGTTACCACTCCTGGTTCAATGTCTCTACATACCCTTCATGTTGCAAAGTTTACGACTACAGGGCACCGTTCGACACGTTCTGTAGAGAGGTGTCACTCATCCAGTCACTAGTGACACGATGTCTGTCAGACAAATGTCACTGGCTTAGCCATCAGTGATATTTTACGCTCGCATAACCATGATCGTCATCACCCCACCCCACCCCCACGTATCCCATATACTGCCCCCACCTCTGTACATTAACATCGGTAATCAAGACATTTTACTCCTTGAAAAGAGACCACCAAGCACTACCTGTAGGGGAGGGTTAGGTAAGACGTACACCTGTTCTTCTGCTAAGGTGACTTGGTACCCGCGTCCAACCGCCGCCCTCTTCACTGACCGCAAGTCACTGCTTGTTCTCATTTGATTTTTTCTCTTCCACATTGCATAGAGACCCTTCATTTTTTTGAAACGTATAGACAAGTTTGTATGGAAAGGAAATTTTCTTAAGCCCAACCTTGTGACCAAGTTCATCAGGCTGCAAGAGTCCAGCTGCCAGAGGCGAATTGTGGCAGGAGAGAGAGAGAGAGCGTTAAATAACTAGACCGACCCTGTAAATCACTTGTGTACATACGTTTGTGTCAGCATGCGTGCGTACTTGAGCTGGCAGATGTAGTGAAGAGTGAATACGGCAGTGACTGCATGGGTCAAGAAACAAAACAAACAACCCACCCTGCAACAGAGCCACAATAGTGATGTGGCAGCTGGAACTAGGTCATTTGAAACAAAATCTCGCTCGCAGTTCCATCCGTGCCACATCTTCGGGGCTGGAAATTAAAACCAAAGTCCTAAAGGGTTGCGTCTCTGTAAACCCGAAGCGTCCGTATTCGGTGCCTCAAGGCGTCGACTGCGCACAACCAACAGTTACACCCGCTCACATTTCATACATCATAACCACACCTTCTGTACCCGTGGCCACGCCTTCCTACCCTGAAACGAAGGTCAAGCCTGTGACATCAGCAATAGTAGAGTGAAGTCCGAGTAGGGGAAAAACACCCTGACGTATGATACCCCCCCCCCC
>SMGT01015424.1:147670-173130 GCA_004794575.1 Lanistes nyassanus | reverse complement strand
CCCCCCCCATGCAGAAGTCTCCTACCCTTCCCGAGCAGAGCACCCGTTACAACTAGTTTTGTCGTGCCGTTCACTCGCCGGACTGCAGCCTTGTCTTTGGACTTGTATTCAGCGTGTCAGTCGCCAGTCGGAGGTCCCTGAGACGCGAGACCGTGAAAATCTCGCTCGTTTTTCTGCAGCCGTCAACGTTTCTACAGCACCACTCGGTGAGGTTCAAAGTACTCAGTCTTACAATATCTTGACATGGTCTGTTCTACATAGATTCCATCAGCAGCCCAAAATGTCATTTCAATAGGTAAACAATAAGCAAACGGAAATACTAAAATGCACTCATCTTACCCTTAAAAATTGATAATAACGCTAGAGTTCACAAACCCTGACGCCATAAGGACACTTAGGAAATCACGGCTTACAGTTTTCCCGCAGTTTATTATACTTGTACTTATATGTATATACATACATACCTCTGTTTATACACATACATACATAACGATTGTTTAGCTAGCTTATTCGTAACCGGATTGGGGGTCTGATCATCCACGTCTGCTGTCTCGGCAGGGGTCGCTGTCAGTCAGAACACTTCAGGAGGCCGGTGAAGGTCTCCGAAAGTTTCCAGACAATGAACGGTAGCGTTCACACAAGCGTGGAAGGTGAGCATATGTACTGGAGAGTGTGCTCTTGCATGTGCATTTTTGTGTGCGTGTAACGAGGAGGGGGAGGGGCAGGAATACACAAAAATCATCAGGAAGACGCTGAGCTTAAAGCAGCTAATTGCTTGTACATATCTGTTGGCATAAAACTCTAAAGACATCTTATACTACACAACTGTGTTCATTATTGCGATGTTTTTGTTTTTTTAATCACTATTTACAATTAACACTTTGATGATACAGAAAAACGCAGTCATAAGCACGCTTAATTTTAAAGTAATTTTGGCCTCTGATTTATCTGCGCATGAAGGCAGAACTGTGCCAAGTTTTGTAACAAACAAATACAGATTTTACAGCAGACTTTTGTCTGTCTGTCCTGTTCTTTTTTCAGTACGTTGAGTTCACAAATGATTAGGTGTCAAGAAACAACAATTCCGGAGGTGAGGATGTGAAGGCGCGTACTGGAAACTGGTTCCATACCAACCTGTAGTTTTACTGTAGTATTAGTGCATAAAGCGTACTTGGTGTACTACATGCGGTCAAACCCCTGAACTGGTATAAGATGTGAAATACTAACACTGGTAACACTGGCTTCTATCCAGGAATGAGTTCAGCTAATCACAGCTCACTTCAGATTTGCGAACAAAGACAGTGTAACGCGCGTTTGTCGGGGTCTTTAGTAATGGTCTCAGTCTTCTGTCCCGCTTACTGGTCCCTCCGCCTCGACAACAGCGCTCGATGGTTTCGGACAACTCGGAAGGTCTCAGCAAATTACCTAACGCAAGGTTCCTCAACCCGTCTGCCATTTTTATTCGCAGAACTACGTATGCAGTAAAAGTTGCAACAACCGTACAGTGAAAATACCGTTAGCTTTTTGTCGCTGCAATCAACCATGAAAACATCTCGGGTGTCGTGCCAAGGACGCCGGTGCAGCACGTCCGCGGCAATAACAAGGCAAAACGTATCATCAGGTTTTGTACACTACGTCCGCTAAAAATTATCTGCGTGTAAAGAGAAGCGAGGCGCATTTTTTCTTACTACCGCCCCCCCCCCACCAACAGTAAGATGTAGCGTGTTTTCTACCTAAACAGGCAGCAGCGACAAAGATGACGCAGATGACATTAAAAAGTCTCAAACACATTATTTACGCACGCGTCCTAGTTCTTGAAGTGAAATTAAATAAAGGTTAGTGAAATAAACTACCGCAAATCCATCCGAATGTTACCGTGGCTGCATGTACGACACATGGCCGCACCCCACCTAAATACCGATGAATGTGTTGTGTGTGTGTGGGGGGGAGGGGAGTGTCAGCTGCACGAAATGTGTATACGATATATGTTTATGTACTGAACTAGGAGTTTTAACCGGGAGAGAACGGTTTTCTGCAGCCGTGCCATCAGTCGCCTGCCTTGTCTGGGTATTTCTAGCGGCGCGGTATCATTTGCAGTCAAAAACATGCCTACGTTCATATTCCTTGTTTCTCTGGATAGTCTGCTGCCCCTCCCTTCTTTTCTTCTGCTACTTGTTAAACAGATTTTAAAAATCCAAACAGCTAATTCCATCGTCATTGCCAAACATTGCTACGGGAAAGAATTTAACCGAGGTTTGTCTACGGTTAAAGGCGAGGATTGCTTCCCTTTGATCGCTTGCTGCATAAACCTTATGTTTGCTTAATGCACAGCGCAATTTGTTCACTCAGCTTTGATGGGACAGTAAATTGGCCACATTCACCATTCTCTGAAATGGAAGAGAACTGGTGCAAAGTGGTCTGGTTTTAATCTAAACGAGCGTTCGACTGAAACTACTAAAACTGACCCAAAAATGTATTTGGCATGAACAAGTGCAAGCCACTGCGCAACAGGCCACTTCTGTCGTTGCTATTAATACTGCTGTCGACCATCAAGCTGTTTTTCGCTCCAGTGGTTATATTTTGACAAGATACATGAACGTCATGTTACGCTTCTCCATCTCCTTATCACACAGTTAGACATTAAAAGCTCCGATTACCGCTGTTGAACACGCTTCACTTCAATATCATCACTACTTGCCAGAACTGCGCACATGTGGTGGGAAAAGTTTGATCACTTTGAGCACATTACGTATTTTGAAAAGATACTGCAAGGTATGACGAACTTGTCCGTCAGGTGTGCTGCGAAATGAGACAGACCTTCTGTCGGAGACTTCGCCCTCTGCCAACCTTCGTATTTTATCGTTGTTTTATGGCATTGGTTCACGTGCGACATTTATTCTGAAGATTTTATAGCCGTTCTACCTTCCTTGTCCATCAGAGTCCTGTTTCCAGCAGGAGTTACGGTTACATAGTTAATAATCATAAAATCATAAAACGCGGTCAACGTGCGTTACGGTGGGACGGTTATCCTGTTGCAGGGAATATGTGTGTTAGCCAAGGACTACTATAATCAGTAGCTTTAACCTGGTAAGACGGAGCAGAAGCAAGAAAAGAAATCTTGCATCCTGTCGTCTGCTCGAAACGCTCCAAACTGGTTTGAGCAGCAGGACGCTTTCAAAGATCAGAAAGTACATGTAGTACGGCGTCCTCTCCTTACATGTCGGCCATGCACAGAACGATGTTAAGGTGGACATAAAACATAAAACCGATATTATATCTCACACTGTCATGCTTCCAGCCACTCTCTGCTAGCACAGAATAGTACAGACCTCACAATGGCAACTCTAGAATCACATTCAACTAGTGAGACTTGTCATACTTCATACTCTCAACCTCATCATACGCATTGTGAGTGCCCTTCAGCTAAGTATTACAATTCGCAGTGTCCATTTACCTGATTCATTTTATTAAAATGTCTATGCAAAAAGACATATATATATATATAAGAAGAGTAACCGACTCTTACAGCAGTGTCTGGGTCAAGATGAACTTTCTCTCCAAACGTCTATATGTTTTGTCACCAGCGATACTAAATTATCGCGAACTTATTCCGCATCATTGTTGAACACATGTTTATCAGATTCCGGCAGTTAGCCACCCAAATCAAAATGAGATACTTTCTTTACTCGAAACACAGAAAAGTTTCTTCTGATAGTACGTAAGTTGTCGGTTAACTTCAGAATATCAGTGTATCCTCTCGTAATGTTTCAGAGGATGAGACAGTCAAATTCTTCATGGGCAGTTCGATCCCTGCCAGCCCCATCAACAGTCACACGAACAGCTTCCCTGAAACCATCGTCAAAGGTAAGTATAGGCAGTAGGCACTTTAATCTCTCGTCAAACACACAAGTGTGCTCGTGGCCTTCTGAGATTTGTGCAGATCTATATTTCAAATCTCGATGCCTTAACCGCTTACGTTCCTAACAAAGTGTCTTGACTGTTTTCTTCACTGAGGGATCTTGATTTGGAATGGATTAGATGGAATATCACTTAGTCGGGTCAATTTACTGGCATGATCCGAGCTTGGATTGACTGTGTGCGTAAATATGGGCAATGAAGATCAAGATTTAGGCCGGTTCTAAAGGTTTGGACTAAGTCAGACAAGACTAAAAGCGTCTGTGTTGGGGGGGGGGGGCGAATTCCACATCACAGGCGGCTGTAAGTACAGCAAGTGACCAGCAGACGTCGCTACGATCATTTCTCTCTTCGTGTGTGTTTCCCCGTTCGAGAGCTGGGTTGTGACAGTTGTTACTGACCGCTGCCTGTAGGGTTTCCAGATTTTCCGCGTCTTTTCTATTCCTTTTTCAGCACACACGTTACACTGTTAAAGTTACTGATGAGGTTCTTATGGACGGGTTGGGTGGGTTAAAATTATTACAAGTGAGAGGACAACTACCCTTCGACACTAGCTTTCCTCACTGCGAGCTAGGAGGGCGTGGCTGACAGACCGTGAAGTTCAGGTTACCTTTCGCGTGACATGCGCGTGCCGGTAATTAAAGTCAGTAAAAGGTTTCACGTGTCAGATCAGCAGCTACGGTTGGTTAGAGACAGAAAGGAAAAGACAGAGAAAGAGACAGTGTGCGTTCTACTGGCGCTGAAGAAGAAAAATGCTTGGAGTTAACTTCTTCCTGTCATTTCGACACCGTTATTCTCACTAGGGATTTACTTGTGCGGAAATATTTTACACTGCAATCACCACGCATGCGCCCTTAATTATTCCCGGGCTGTGTGACCGTTTTAGTTCAATGTTGCTGACACCTCCTGGACGCGGACACACACAACTAGTTACCTCTAAAGGCTAACAACTCGAGGTAAAGTCGCGTTGAGAAGCGTGGTGCTGCTGAGGTTAAAAGACAAAGTTTCATGTAGGATATCGTTTGGTCTGCTGGCCGCCACCGGAGTTTAGGCAGACACTGAATGCACAGACACTCTCCTTCCGCTCCTAATACGCCACAGACACGTTTTTCTTCAGCTTACGTCATCTGGCGGTCAGCCCTACAAAAGTCCCCGGATCGGAGACTAGAACCGTACGTCAGTGCTTCATTAGAGACCCTTTCCTTAACTTCGCTCCGCCAAACTTGAACACACACACAAAACGTATCGCGTGAACTCGAAGACCTGTCCAAGGGCAATGGCTGTGACTCCCACGCGTCAAGGGGAGACGGGCAAAATAGTTCAGATGGCTGCTGCCGAGCGACCTGTGCGCCATCTTAGCGGGTCCTGTCACCTGGCGCAGGCTTAGGCCGTACCTCCTGCACCTCAGACCGTGGCCCCCTCGTCTGTCCCGAGCCTGCGTGACTGTCGCGTGTGCCAGGCATTCACGAAATGTTGGAACGGCAAGCCAGCTGAGGACTGGGGTCATCTCAGCTCGCTTTTCATCACACCTTGTACACTACGTACTTCATCTCCGTACGAAAGGTGCGGGGCGTCACGTTTCTCGAGGTCCCTAGCAGTACACAGCAGCGCGAACCAGTCTGATCGTCGACATTTTCTACTGGCCAGGCCTTGGTGAACAGTTGAACAGGATCTACCCCATTAGATCCTCCGAAGATTCTTGACGACTATGTGATAACTTTAAGTGCCTGCAGAGAAGCCAGTCATCACTTCTGTTTCAGAACACAAACTTTCCGTCATCATCACCGTGAGTTGTTTTATGCGAAAAAGTCTTTAAAAAAGAGAGCACTCTAAAATAGAAGAGAGTTGTGAACCCTAAGAAAAAGATGAACTTTTTCTGTTTGATGGAAAGCAAAAATTTCAGTACAGTCTTTCTGCAAAACGCCGTGTCTGATTATCTGCCGTTATGCGCGTGGATTCTGTCACTGAGCCTTGACTGAGAGTGGTGAAAGTTATACTACTCAGATAAATTAGGTTCGCAGCTTCACGGCTGTGGTGACGGCGATTCAAACATGGAAGACCTGGACACTGAGAACCACGATATGAGCCAAGATGAAAACGACGTGAAGAATTTGACGCCCTCTTCGACAGACGAGTCGACTTTAAAACTGTTGCCATCTCAACCGCTGCCACATGGCTCTCCCCCCGCGTCAAGATCACCCAGACTAGCCGTATCACCCCTGGCTGAAGAGACTTCCGCAGACATTCCGGGTTTGTATTTCCTGCAAGTACCTCAGACCCTTCGGGTCCACACCTCTGAATCTCCTTCGTTCATCCCCGTGGGGTCTCTAGCCAGCATCCAAGAGCACTCGGAAATCGAGAAGGACGAGACAGCCGCCTCCTCCCAGCCCAAGCACAGTCTCAGGAGCGTTCTGAAGAATCTGCGGCGAGGCAGCAGAGAGTCCAGAACTGAAAGTATGGGTAGTGGGGGAGAGGCAGGGGATGTGCGGAGAGGGTCCAGGGTGTTCAGAAGCATGCTGAAGCGAGTCTCCATCCACAGAAAGGACTCCTCGCCGGCAAGTCGCATCGCCGTCTTTCTCTTTGGACCAGACAGCGCCGAGGCGGAAGAGGAGGAAGGTATGTCCGGCAACAAAAATAAAAACAAGAATTCACAGTTGCTGAAAAATAAGTAGATATTAAGAGGCAAGATATTAAAAAATATTCAAGAAATTAAAAAAATACATTATAATTTGTTTTAAAATATTCACGAAATTAAAAAAAAATACGCTTTGAGTTTTTTTTTAATTTCAGAAATGAAAATACAATTTTCAGTTTATAAATACAAAATTATAAATCAACCGTTGAAATATTAAACGTTAAGAACTAACAAGCGAAGCTGGTTACACCTTATTGCTGACACGATGTTCTAAATCTGAACTTGAACTTGCATGCTAGGAGCCATCCGTCCTAATTTATGATGTTCGCGTGTCATAACGTTACTAGGTATAAATGTACTGGTACTAAAAGTGCCTCAACACACATGACGTAAGTGCAGCAGCGAGATCCGGTTGTTGTAGCGACAATTTAATTTCCCGGGTAGTGTAACTCTCATATATAGTGACCACATAAATCAGGCGTTGAGTGTAGACTCCAGTGATGACAACATGCTATTTTCGCAGTTACAAGTTACGATGGTAATTACGAAATTGCCCCTGTACATTGTAAAAGTACAGTGCTATATTGCACTGCTTTGTATTTAAGTGCATCATATTAGATAGAAATAATGGCAGAATAGATGCTACATATTGATTGCAAATATGACAATGTTGATATCATGTAGAGGTCGATCGAGCTACATGTACAAAAATTCAGACAGCGCTATTGTCCGTGTTGAGACATATTGCATGGTCATACTACTTCATGTATTTGTTAGTGCCTTCGTGCATCTCACATGCTAGTCGTAGTTCCTAGCATCCGATGAAGGGAGGGAGGGGGCGGGGGTGGAGATAAGCGAGAGGGGAAAGAGGATGGCTTGCCTGTGATGGGGGAAGCGAGAAATCTGGTACAGTTTTAGACGCTGTAACCATAGTCCTTCCCCAACATCTGGTGCTTCGAACATCATCGGCCGCTGGAGACTCTTGCATTCTCCCCTTCACAAAAGTAAACCTCCGTTTCGCTAACTTTTATCTTAATTTTTCTCCTTTCTGTTCCTTTGTAAATTTTTCAAAGTTTGTAACCATAGTCCTTCCCCAACACCTGGTGCTTTGAACGTCGTCGGCCGCTGGAGACTCTTACCTTCTCCCCTTCACAAAAGTAAACCTCCATTTCGCTAACTTTTATCTCGTTCTCCTTTCTGTTCCTTTGTAAAGTTTTCAAAGTTTGTAAGCATAGTCTCTCCCCAACATCTGGTGCTTTGAACGTCGTCGGCCGCTGGAGACTCTTACATTCTCCCCTTCACAAAAGAAAACGTCCATTTCGCTAGCTTTGATCTTAATCCTTCTCCTTTCTGTTCCTTCCTCCTCCCTGTTAATAATGTTATTACGTCACTGCGCATTGATTTTCTACCGAACTCCAATTTAGGATGCATATTACGGAGTAGGTGCTTTTACTTAGTGGCTTACAGCTTCTTCATCTGATGTGGCGATTCTTGTTTACACTCGTTTGTTTCCTCGAGTAAACATCTGTACCGTTTGTCAATCTTATTTCGTACAAGCTGTCCTCTAATCAAATACTGCCAGGGATTCTGTGACTGACACAAAGCATTCTGATATTTTTCCATTGGAAAAAAAGCAAGCAAACGCGATGACCGACAATTTTCGCAAGCCTTTCAAGGGGTTAATTAAGCCCAGCCGAAAAGCTCAATATCGTATGACGCCCTCGCTTGACCTCTCATATTCCTGTTCGCAACCTGAGACCCGCTTAGTGCATGGCTAGTAATAAGGAAACTTAGACACGAAGTTATAATTTTCAAATACCACTTTTCTTTGTATGGCTTCATGCTTGCGCCAGGCATAACCGCTGTATCTCTTTGAGCCCGTAGCTGAGGAATGGCATTAGCGAGTGATCGTCGTCTGTTAATATTTTCGTAGTCTGTCATTATTTTCGTCGTCGTCATCGTAATCCACGTTCTCAGAACCCAATCTTCATTGATTTAGCGTCATTCTTAAGTCGCCTAAAGGCCATATATCTGCATGCAAGATTTTGGGAAAGAAAAATAAAGGTTAATCTCTGCTGTCACACGTGCTCTTGTCGATTACTAGGCCCTTCTTGGCACAACGGTTAAAACAGACCAGGGGTGTCATCGTGCGGATAAAACATTGAGAACCTTGGGTGCGTCTGATACCTGACCACATCTGTTTCCTCTGTATGAGGCATATTTTCACAGAACCCGGTGCTTGCGTTGATATAATCTTAGTTGCTATCTCAATTATAAAAAATTCTACTAAACCCCGAGGTGCAATTCCAATATATTTCAGGAGTGATCCGAATCTGTTCACTCAGTTCCCCCTCCGAAATTGAGGGGCACTGAAACATCGCCTTCACGCAAAACAAACAAACAAACAAACAAAAACAAACAACAAAAAAACTTCTAATTTATGTGGTCGTGTGGCGTTTGCATCAGATTTCATATTCCTGGTTTTGAGAGAGGTAATGACAGTAATGTGCCTCCCATAAAGACAGAAATACTGGGGATTTTTGTTCGCGAAGGAAGACAGACCAGGTGTATCGCCTGTCGTTGTGTCGATTTTATGGCGCTGACGTTGATACCTTACTCTACGTTTGTTGGGTCTTATCGCATGGGGAGGGGGGGGAGAGAACTGTAACATCCCCCCCCCAACACACACATACTCATTTTTTCCAGGTTCAGTGAAAAATTACCCCCCACTCCTCCACAACCTGGAAAAAACAGAAGTAAAACAGCGCAATCAACAGTAAGAATCATAAAGTAAACAGCTGAAAGTTGAGCAAAGAGGTAAAGCCTAGCGGTAACATGGCACAAACACACATCTACTTGTGCTCTTAAATGTTTGCTGCCGCACATCTTTCACAGCGCCACAGCGCCCGGTGAGCGGCTGTCACGGCTGTCAGCGGCTGACTGATTTTGCTTCTGGTCTTGCGAACTCGTGTGTTAATAATGCGTCCACCGGCACATGTGCGTGTATAAACACAGTGAACAACAAAAGCGCACAAAATTCCACTCAAATACAACCAGACGTTAGCGCTCGCCTGCACGCACACACGTAAGCACGCTCATCAAAGGGGACGTTGGGAGGGAGAGGGAAATCCCTGCTCCCTGTATCTAAGAAGGACGGAGCTAGGGAGCCAGTGGTCACGTTCATTTCACAGCTCGCACATCGGTCTCCATTAAACGGAGCAGGCAGAATGTAACTGAAATTTTGTGCGAAGTTTTCTAGAGTTGTTACCATCAATAATTTCTCTCTTATTCTATTCTGTGATCTATTCTCTCCATTAGCTATTCTTCCCTATATGGCTCCTTCCTTAAACCTCTCTCTCTCCCCTTCCTCCTCTTCCAAAGTCGTGGAGTTGTATCAGCTGTTGATGTCGATGAAAAAAGAGAGAAAAAAACCAGCAAAAATCATTTGCTCGAGTGCGGGCACAATTTCAGTCAATCAGCAGATGCGCCGATTTTGTCGGCAGAGAAAACAGACTATCCACAGACTGAAGAGGGGAACCATACAAAGCACGAGGATCATGGTGGACAGGAAGACCATGGCGGACACGGCAGACATGGTGGACACGAGGAACATGGCGGACAGGAGGGACATGGAGACCACGACGGAAATGACGTCACCATGCGTAGCAAAAAGAAAAGCGCCGTCCTTCTGTAAGTTCTGGTGCCCTGATTCTCCAGATCATCATAGTTCTTGAGTCTGTCTGCCTGCTTGACTGACTGACTGGCTAGCTGAATGCCAGACAACTTCAGTCATATTTACATCACGTCACACCACCACTTGTCTGTCTAGTTTTACTCTAAGCCTAATCAGATCAGAACCTCATATTAGTCTCAAAGTCGGACTTTCTTTAAATTTACCCTGGTGTCCTGTATATATATATATCCTTTACCTCATTTTGCAACAGTAACAGAATTGCCTGTAAGGCTGTGAGGGGTACAAGAAAGCTCAGTGGCTCAGTGATCCTGTCACAGGATAAAGTGATCAGTAGGAAAACAAACATGTAAAAGAACAGAGGACTGTAGACAAGGATCTCTTGGGACAAAGATCTCCCGAAGGTTATGGAATCTTACTGGAATACATTTTACAGTTAGTGAATTCAGCTAGTAGATTTTTGATGGCCACTGTCATTGAAAGTTGTTACTAACCCTTAATAACCCACAAAATAGGGTATATTTCTGTCCTGCTGTTTTCTGCATTCCACCAGAAAACCCCCGCTTGCCCTCGTGGAGGGTACACAAAAGTAAGTTGCAATTGTAACTATCGAGAAATGGTATTATTAATTGTAATTATCGAGAAAGCAGTTACTGCGTATCTTTATCCCGTATATGATGGTGATGATGACGACTATGGTGGGAAGATGATGACAACGATGCTGATGATGATGTGACACGATATTTAATAAAGCATCTTATCTTTATCAGGGACAGCTTCTTTCTGATCTTATCCGGGCTGTATGGAATCCTCATCGTGGTGCTTGGGGCAGTAATTCCACTCACAGAAATCTTCGTCAAAAACTATCACAACTCAGTCTTTGAGGTAAAGCAGGGACTCTCCTATCTCAATCGCTCGCTGACGCACGCACGCAGACACAGGAACATAAATGTAAGAATGGATAGCGGGAAAGGGGCTAAAACTAGGAGGTGTGTGGGTGTGTGCATTGGAATGGTGAGAGAGGGAGAAAAATAATAAAGCTAACGAAACTTACTGAATGTGAATAAGCCATGACTTCTGGCAAAGTTTTGACCGGGAGGTGTCCTGCAGGTAGCTTCATGTGTTGTATCAACACAACCTTCATCATGTATGGTTAATACCTTTTCTCGCTCTTTCATAAATAAAAATTTTACACTTTCCAACCCCCTGTGAACAACAGACGATCCGACACGAGTATAATTTGAACGAGGCGCATGCGTAGATTCTTTTAGATTTTGGATCTGACCAATCGGATGTTTCAAGTGTATAATTACTAAGCTCTTGAAGGACTTTTGTGTTAAGGTGTTTCATTTCGCTTGCATTAAAGCAGCGTACATTACTAAATAATATCTCTCTCTGTGGTTTTTTTCCCATAAAAGGACTCTCAACCGAAGACGCTTGTTATGTTTTTCACTTTTTGTACACTGTAAATGTTCAAACGCCCTGCGATTACATGCTGCGCTGTTTCCACAACCAGTTCCATTTGCGTCTTTGACAGGCGTTCTATATCTACCTGTACGTCGTTAGTGTCATCTTCCTCGTCTATGTGTACGTGTACTTACTGCGACGGAACCGTCTGAAGACAGAGTTCCTGACCCGCACGCTCTCTCGCTCTCTCTCCTTCACCAAAGCCTGGGCACGCTCCTGGGCAAGGGGCTCTACTGAGAAACCCACGAAGTATCGAAAACGGATGGTGTCCCTTGATGATCACCATCACACTGGCACCTTTTATCTGAGACTAGGCGTGTTGGGTAAGTTTATATCCAGAAGTCTTCTGCTCCTGTTCTTCAGTTTTCTCCCTTTGATCCTGATCATGTCGTCTTCCTGTTCCTCATCCACTTCTTTCCCAGCACCACCAAAACCAACAACCACATACATACCCCATAATAAATCAGTGGCTCTCGCTAGTATTTTATTTAATCATTTTATCATTTTTGTTCGTTTGTTTGTTTTTGTGTTTGAGTCGGGGCAGGGGGAGTAGTTGCCCTTTGTAAGATGGTAGTCCATTATACTCTTCTGTTGAGACTACAAACGGCTTTGACGTTAAACTGTTACATGGCTGTTATTTTTTGTCATCAGGGTTTGGAATCGGCAGCATGATTCACAGCGGCCTCGAGTTCGGCAAATTTTTCGAAGTGTCAGGCAAGGCTGGCTGCAGTGACCCCATCCTGGCAGTCAAGCCCCTGCTGCACCTCATCTTCACTTTCTCGCAGCTCTACTTCGTTTTCATGAACTCCAAGGTATAGCGAGTGTGGAAAAAAGCACCAAACAGCACAATCCAATTAATGCCGAGAGGTCATAAACGTAAGCCCACCCACCGTCCCTTGACCCCTTCCCTAACCTTCTACCCCTAATCCCTACTCCGCCCCCATCCATAATCCCTAATCCCACTTATACCTCTACCCCTTCACTTAACCCTACACCCACAAGCGCCACCCCCATGAAACTCTCCTGATATAGAACTAGGTATCTGATTGGCTTGGGCGTTTTAGTGCTTTCCCTGGTGGGCAAGACTTTTCCGATCACGTGACTCCTCGAGTGGTCAGTAGATGTAGGGCATTTGATGAAGCCATTTTCCAAACAGTTGGGCAGAAGCTAGTCGCCATAAACATGAACAGGGTGTTGCTGTGATCGAAGTAACGCAACCATCTGAGAACATGTACAAACCGCGGTGACAAACAGAGTCGCTTCGTTTGAAGAGCAGATTCGACCTTGCATTGCAAAAAAACAGAAGGACGCATACAGCTTAGGTCTTGTCAGCAGCTGACAAAGAGGCCATCCCGCTTAGCTTTGTGAAATGTAATATTCGTTGCCATACTGAATAACAAAACTCTAATGATTCTTCCAAGTGACGGTTGATGTCACATTATACAATCTGGTGGTGAACAGGCAAGCGCACTCACAAAGTAGAAAGATCTTTTACAGCTAGTTTGCCGAGCTCTGAAGAGCAAAGTTTACCAACCAAATACAGCTGGGAGTCCGATATCGTCATTATAGAGAGGAGAATAGCAATGCTGAAATATTAACTGGGTAGATGCTCACAGTTTTATACATACGGTTGTTCTGATGGGGAAAAGTCGAGTTCCATAACAGCTGCTGGTGATCCTTATATGTTATACTGATTTCGATTCATGCTGGGTGGTATAGGCTGTACTTGGAATAAAACATAAGGTGACAACAAAGGAAATAGGCAAAGCTAAATTTGACAAAAACATGCAGATATCATGTTTCGCAACATAATGTCCCGAAACGCTGACTCTTTGTCAAGCTTAGGTAGGCCTGTTTCTTTGCCACCAGGCTGTACTTGCATTAAAGGAACAGCAACGTGGAAAAACAAGCTGCCCTACAAATGTTTGATTTTTTAAAAGCCACTCCTGTGTCTTCGGGCTGTACTGGTGGCTCTTGTGAGGAAGAAAATAATTTTTACCATTCCAGTTATAGTCACATAGGAGGCCGATATGTGTATGCGCACGCATCCGAGGCAGAAAAAATTCCCGGAAGTATGAAGTGTATTCACCGGCAGCGGTATAGACTGTATGATGTCAACCAACGACTATACATGCGGCCGTGAAAAAAATTCGGATATTTTAAAAAATAGGACGAAGGTATTTTAAAAAAAAGTTCGTTGTCACTGTCACGCCGTATACATCTGCAAAACTAGCTGGACTGATGGATGTTTATATCAGCAGTGGCATAGTGGTAACCCTGTTGATGCACAGGGTCGTGGGCTCACATCCCATGGCCGTCACACAAACACCTCCTGACCTTTCCCTTCCCCTAACACCCTCCGCTAACACCGGTCGCGCTGCATGCCTCCCCGTCATGACGAAACCTTCTTCGCTGACGTGACGCTATACAATAAACAACAATTAGCTCCCTGCTGTATTTCTGCGAACTCTTCCGAGTTGTAATCCGGTTCTGAAACGTATGAGTCTTGTCCTAAAGTGACGACAGTTTCTGTCTGAATACAAGGTGGAGGTACGCGCGTCAGTTGATCCTGGACAGGTAGTTGATTCAACACACTGCTGATCGGAGCCTTCCAGGCGCCATCACAATACGTCATAGAATAGATTGAGATGGCAGCCACTATTCCTGTTCAAGCATTTATATCGCTTCTTATGATAAGATATAAAGCGACATTTTTATTATAAAATATAAAGCGACGTTTTATAATAAAATATAAAGCAACGTTTTATAATAAA
Source organism: Lanistes nyassanus (assembly GCA_004794575.1). Lineage (NCBI taxonomy): Eukaryota > Metazoa > Mollusca > Gastropoda > Architaenioglossa > Ampullariidae > Lanistes > Lanistes nyassanus. Next base: position 158,648 of record SMGT01015424.1, on the reverse strand, counting down.
ATATAAAGCAACGTTTTATAATAAAATAGAAAGCAACGTTTAATAACAATATTAATATATAAAGGAAGAGTTATTTTTGACCTGTCAGAAGAAACCAATCCGGTGGACGCTTTAAGTGACCCTCGACAAATATTTGATAAAACGGGCCCTGTTGAGGCCGGCTTGAAAGGAACCGTTTCGATGTTGTTTCATGCAAGATGTGCGTGCACCGCTACAAGAAGGTGGCCCGATTTGGTCTGATGCACATGGCCAGCACCAACCTTTGCGTCTGGTTCCGCTCCATCGTCGTGGAGACCCTGCACGAGATCCACTCACACGGTCACCATGACGACCACGGTGGACACGACGACCACGCCACCCCAGCCACCCACGACGACGGCCACGGACTGTCGGCACTGGCCAACCTGAGTACAGCTGTACCCGACAAGATCGCGGCCGTGGGGCGCAAACTACATGCAGGTAGGTGAAGGGAAAAAGCACTGAAACGCCGAAGCCAATCGAATGGCGAGCTCTGTTTCCGGTCGATGGTGTACTTCGGAGGAAAGGGGGAGGGGTGGGGATGATTGTTAGGGAATGGTTAGGGGTGGAAAATAGGGTAGCAGAGGGACCAGAAGGAGGGGGGGGTATGGCTTATGATTATGACTTCTCGGCGTCGATTGGCTTCCGAGAACTGGTGCTTTTTCATGCTCCAACGATAGAAGAGGCAAGTTACTGGTCAAACTTTTAATGACATAGCACTTACCTGCCCTTCATACTGAAGCCGCTGACGGCAACTTGTCAGAAAATGAAACGATGCAAAGACAGAGTACAGAGCAGAATAAAATGTGTAGATGTTCTTGAGAATGTCTATTGAATCACGACGATTTGCTGTTCCTCAGCTTCATGTAAGTTGTTTAGCTAAACCAGCGTTTATACGATGCGTAGGGCTGTACGTTTTTACAGTTTCTTTATGTAAGACGGGTGCCTAAAACTGGATCCACTGTTATATCTCACATCAAGAATTTAGTCTGGAAAGGGTTAACGTCTTCATGTGGCTGTTATTCTGACAGCGGCGGCTGCTGCTGCTGCTGGAGACCACGGGGACGATTCGGGTGGAGACGGGATGTTACTGTCGGAATTCAAGTGTCAGTGGATTCACATGATGGGCAGGGCTGTCGAGGCAGCCGGACCTTACCTGTACCCCTGCACCATCGAGTACAGCATCATGTGCGCAGGTAGGTACACGTCCACCCTTCCAATAGTACGCCTGCGCTATAGAGGTACAGGCACGAGATCCACCAAAATTGGTACATCATGTAGAATGTTTGTACGCGAGCACGTGAGAGTGCGCGGAGTGCATGCATCCCTGTGTTGAGGCTAGGAAGCCGGAATCCGTTCCTGATCAGGCCTACACCTCCCAATCACGGTGTATGTTTAGTGGAATCTGATTCAGATCAAATCTTGGGACAAACACCATCAAACTGGCACCAGAACGACGCTTTACCCTAATCCTAACCTTGTTCCTAGCCTTAAGCACAATGTTTGTCGGTAAAGAAACTTGCAAACAATTATAATAATGAAAAAGAGTATTAAAACTCTCACTGCATAGATATATCGCTATTCGCGGAGTATACATGCACAAAATCTTTATGCTTAATGTAAGACTGTATTTAACTGGTTCCAATGTCTATTTGCTTTTACGTGATTCCCCGATGGTCTAAAGGCTGAGGCGTCCGCTTCCGAGGCAGAAGGTTTGTGGTTCGCGCCTAAGACTAAAAAATATTGGCAATCTAGTAGCTGCCCTGATAGACATCTGGCACTATAAGGAACAGTACAGGACTGGTTTGGCCCGGTGTCAGTATAATGTAATTTTTCTCGAGCACGAGGCACCCATCTATTCATGAATGAAACTTTACAGAAAAGATTCATCGCATCGTTGCCCCATGAAGCAGAAATTTTGCTTGTTAAAATAAATTAATAAATTTACTTTCACGGACGTGACGTACGTCGCTGGAGCTGGTTGCATGAGCGTTCGTATCTGCACTTCCGGTCATAAGAGCCGTCGTAAGGCCCATTCGCCTTGTGTGCATTACGGACACTTTTACGTGTGAACAGGCGATAAGAATGCTTATGCAAGCCAGCCCAGGAAATGATAAGCCGTCGAGCCCAGACAGAATCACGCTTAACTCGTGGCTTCGTCTTGCAGGCATCCTCTACGTCATGTGGAAGAACGTGGGCGTCAAGAAGCGCCCCCTGACGGCGGAGTTGGAGGAAGAGGAGTTGCGGCGGCAGCAGACGATGAGCGTGGACTGCTCGAGCTCCTCCCGAGGGCTCTTCCTGGGCATCCTCATCACCGTGGCCGCCGTCATCGCTATCATCGCCTTCTACGTCATGGCCAGCCAGCCCGGCCTGACGCACTCCGCGCTGCTGCTGACGCATCTGTCGGAGGCGTTCATCTACGTCGTGACCACGGCCGCCATCATTCTGGCCTGCGCCAGCATGCGCCACCTGCAGTTCCACGGCGACCACGAGTCGGACATGGAGGAGATCTTGATCCTGCTGGGCTACACCGGGCTGCTGGCCTTCAACATCTTTAGCCTCGTCGCCGCTTTCCTCAACGTGCCCGGCACGCGCGCGGCCCTGACCATCTTCTCCAACTTCACCATGATGCTGCAGGCCACGGTCCAGACCATCTTCATGCTGGCCGGGGACCGGATGTCAGCAGCCAACGCCCACCAGGAGCGCAAGAAGCCCGGACGCGAGTTCGTGACGTTCCTGCTGCTCTGCAATTTCGCCATGTGGATCATCAACACGTTCGAGACGCAGAAACCCGAACACAACCCCTTGCAGGTCGAGTTCTACGGGTCCAGCGCCTGGTCTATCTTCAGCCACATCTCCGTGCCGCTGGGCATCTATTACCGCTTTCACTCCACCGTCTGCCTGTCCAACATCTGGAAGAACGCCTGGAAGAGGAGGAAGCACGGCCACTGACCAATCGCAGAAACGGCCGGGTCTGACTGACCAATCGCAGACATGGAGACAACTGACGAAACAACGAGAGACAAGCAGCTAAATAGGAAGAAGGAATGACTGGGTTACAGAAATTTCTCCCGGGAAGGTGTGTGTGTGTGTGGGGGGGACTCGGTTCCTATAACACACCTAGATTAATTATGCTGCATGAACGTGTGTGCATCCTTTTCGTTACATAAAAATCATCATTACGGCCCGCTTATCCCCTAAAATTTTACGAACACTTCTATGTATGTTAGGGCGATAATGATCGCTCAGAGAGCCACAGACGTTGAATCGTATAAGATGCGTGATAAGTTTTACGAGTATAAACTGCTTTAAGGGACCTTGATAATCATGTGGATGACATTGTGATACATATTGAACCAAATCATGTTTGTCTGTAACATTTGCTGTGAATGGTCAAAGTTAAATCTAATTATTGCAGATTACTTAGGCGATTCCTCGGCCAGCTGTTGCGTGTGAGAGTCTGTGCGATGCGCTGTAGCTGTGAGGCTGAAGGGATGAGCTACGCGCGAGTTGTTTGTATCCATTTGCACGTGCGTGAATGTGCGGGCGTGTTTTTAAAGATGGTGTGGGGAGGTGTTTTCGTGTAGGTATATGCCCCTCTAAAAATAACTGTACGGTTGAAGGTATGTGCGAAGCCTGCGAATGCTCGTATGCATCAATCTCTGGTCGTGCGTGGGTGCGCGTCTTTTTAAAGGTGGGGTGCATGTTAGTGGCCTTATGCGTGTGTAAAAGTGCGTCGACGTCTGCGTGTTTGTGAATCTATTTGCAGGTGCGCTTTGGGTGTGCGTGAACGTACATGATTCAAAGCGGACGTTTGTTCTAGCTGTAACTTGTAAAACTATCACTGTTTGTTTCACACATGTATTTACAACCTGCGTTTGGTACCCCACTTTTCTGTCCACCCGCTATCAAATATCTCCCCCTCCCATCCCCTCTTTCAACAGTCACAATTGCCATATTTTTCAATGCCGCGCACTTTTTTACTTTACAAAAGTCAGCTTAAGAGAAAACAGTGTGAAAATATTTTCCAGGAAACCTGGCACAGTACAATCTTCAGACCTCCCACGAGTAAGAATGGAAGGTGGGAGGGTGTTTTAGCTGGGTGGGTGGAGGGGGCCAAGGGGCACTTGCGGAACCAAAATAACTTGCCCGGTCAAACGAACTTGGCGGTTTCACGCACGCCAGTCGCGTTTCACGGTAGAGCGAGTTTTCACTACCAGCAGGTGACGCGATGAGTCCAGTAGAGAATTCTGAGCAGAGACCCGACCTGAGACTGCGAGTCTCTTTGCGCCGTTCCACCCGGGGTACTGACCCTTCAATGTAGTGTCATCAGTAGTCCACTCTTGTGCTCCCTAACGGTCAATGAACTTCAGGGCAGTTTCCTCAGCAAGCCACAGGTGTAGGGTATCGATCGACCTTGCAAGCTGTTCTCACCAGGTCACTGCTGTAGTTTCGAAAGCGCACTGAACCCTCACAACTTTTTCTCCAGTTACTGCATCGGCATGTGTGATGATGTCGGCCGATAGTCAACAACTGTCAGGAAATTTAGATTATCGACATTCCCTTGTATGCACATCCCCACGTTTGCTTGGACCGCTTTAGTTTCAAGTGGTCAGTAAAAGATGTCGGTGACTGTTTTAGGCCGTAAGGAAATTTGGGGGTGGGGTGGGGGAGGTTTTGAGACCACGATTTTTCTGTCGGCCGGCATCGCCAATGCCCATCGCTCCCTCGCTGCCTTACATTCCCCGACCCAGGGGTACGGTGGATGTATGCATGAGAAGAACCTCGCCCTGCGGAGACCAAGAGGATAGTGATGCGCAAGAGGTATTAACGGAACGACGATGAACTCTCGAGGCAAACTTTTGCAGTCTAGGCACGACAGTTTGCTTTAACCGGAAACCCAAGCCCATTTGCAAGTATGACCTTTTCGTTTGAATCCTTTTCGTACGGGTACTCTAATAATGGCCGTCAAAAGATAGAAAGATAATGTCAAAAAAAAACCCAACCCACCCTCAACCATCCCGAAAAACATAAACATTTCGAAAAAGTTCTTGTACTGCTAAAAAAATCTATAACCTACAGTTCGCCACTGAAGACGACTTTACCAGTCCTCGCGGTCTAAAACGCGGTTGCAACTCGCCACAGTGCAGCGACCTCGGGAAGCAGGCGCAGACAGAATGTACTTTTATCAAAGTCTCCATGGCAACCGACAGCTTTGTCATCTCGAAGAATGAGTGGTTTTAATAATCAAGAGATTGGTCACAGAATACGGACGTTCGAAATTAGAGACCTGTCACTGAACTCGACACATCATACTTCATCATCGGCTGCTGCACTCCAATGTGGGATCGACCCACAGATGATGGGGGTGGGATGACCTTCGGACAGTGCCGACTGCACAGAAACCATTCTGGCATTCATGTGTTGTTTCGCAGATTTGTGCAACAGACAAATCTCCTTGCCTCCCTGTTCCACATTATCTGAGTTACTGTATGTTTTACTGTTCCAAGTGTCTCTAATGATACCAATCACAAAATTTAATGCTACATTTGAGACAGTGCAATTGTAGGTTCATTTGCATCTGAAGTGAGCTGTTAGTCTGTTTAGGGTTAATGCACAGAAGTTTTCAAGGTGATCAAATTCTTAATTTGTGCACAAAGGGGTATTTACATTAAAATGATATGGCTGCACTAATAGACATCATTGTCCCCCTGAACACAAGGCCCTCGTGTACAATGGTGAACAGATGAAGGAAATACCCCATTGTTTTGAAGCCAGAACATCACTTGCACCAACAGTGTACTGAGGGCAGGAACATACTTCATCTTGAAGATCAATACTCTACATGTAAACACAGCAATCTTCAAAGACTTTTTTGGGTTGACAAGGGGTGGACAAATAACTGCACATATCTACAGATGGATTGCGCTGTCCATGTGCACGTGTATTTTTAAAAAAGTAAGCATCTCAGTCAGACCCTATGAGATGATGCTGAAAGTTTCCCTACTTGCTGTGAATATATCTTGTTGCTGAGACTGTTAAAAGTGAAGTCCACTCTGGTGTGATCAGATGAAGTGCACACGGCACTTGCAGACAGCTTATTAAAATTGTTAAACATATTTTCAGATGTCTTGTCTCTGTTGTGCTCATTATAAAGAATGTACCTAAGACATTGTTACTAAATGTGCGTTGCACACCCAACACATCTACACACAAATACACCAACTTTAGTAATACAAAATCTGTACATGTATTTGTCACCAGTATAAATATGTAAACAGCAAGGGTGTTTCAGAGAAAGATCAACTACCTTTCTATCAAGCAGTCCAGTAACAGCTCCCCAGAGGCTGATGCACAATGAAGCTGGTATAGAATCAAGGGCTACTGATCAACAAGTTATTTTCACAGGCACATTTCTAAACATAGACTGAAAGACATCATAATCTCCACGTTTTTCCCCTTAGATCACGCTCACAGACCTCACAAAGTTACATCAAAGGTGTGTGTGTGCATGCGTGTACCTGTGTTTGAATGTATGCACACAATATATATATGTTTTATTATACATTTGAAGAAAAGGCATGACAGAGCAAAATAACATTTTAAAAATGTCCCCCACAAAAATGTACTGAAAAAAGCAGCAGTCCCACAACTCTTAGGATAAATCTTTTGCAGGTGTTCTGCTCTTGTAGGTTGTGGACAAAAAATATTTGTCTCTTACTAAAAAAATCTCTCTCTCTGTCACACACACACACACATAGAGCAAGAAAGAGCGCAGACTAATAATACTGAAGACACTGCCAAAACAATTTCTACCATTATCATAAGCCAATGTAACTAGATTCCCAATAATGAGTAAGAGTGTATTTCATCAGTCTCTACTTTTAACAGTTACTTCTTGGAAAAAACACAAAATTAAAAAAAAAAGACTGCAACCCAAGAACTCAAACTAATCAAATATTGTGCATTCAATGTATCTATTATCTGTAAATCTTCAAATAATTCTTACCCAGCCAAGTGCAAGAACCCAACGCTAAGGCTAACACAGTTTGTACCTTCAACAGCTTGCAAGCTGGTTCCATGCAGGAAGACAAAAAAAAAAAATTTCTTGAAGAAACATTGAGCACAGCTTTTAGTATTCAATTGAAAAACAGCTGATGAACATATATATTGTACACATAAAGTAAGCATACTTTATAATCATATCACTGTATAAATTTGTTACTGGTATTCACAACTCTTCTAGCAGGACGAATCATTTCCAATAAAATAATACCAAAAATATTATAATGCATGAGACAAAGAGGGTGGGAGGGAGAAAGGATGGGAAAGGAGTGGGGCGGAACAGCTTCAGTAAGACTGGAAAGCAATCAGAAAACAAAGGAGAGAAAATAGAAATACAGACACTTTAAATTTAATAGAAACCACTGTGTGAAAGGACAATAGAGTCCTTCCCTTGAAAAGTCATGTTGGAATGTTCTAGCGACAAACAGTATATGAAGACTGAATTAACTGGCATGTCATGGACTGCAATCACATCCAGTGTAAATGTGAATGATTATTTTTGGTTATTGTGTCCCACAGCTTGAAAAAAAATATAAAACAATTCAGTAGGTTCCCAGCATAAGTATTTGTCTATACGCTGTGTGTGTGTATATATGTGTGCAACTGTGTGTGTATATATAGATATATATGTGTGTGTGTGTGTGTGTCAGTGATTACTTCCACATATGGATTTAAAAAAAACCTCCACATGAATCAAAGGACCATAATTTCTGCAATATGATTGCTGGGACGGGACTGTACATGCCAAATGACCACCAAATGTACACACTTCTTGCTATTCAGCAATGTGAAAAAATAGACTTTATATATTCTGTAAATAATGTGACATTCTTGCAACATAATAAAACACACAAGTTAATAATTTGTGTGTAAAAAGTTCTCCATGGCTGGTTTCACAAAAAAAAAAAAAAAAAAAAAAAAAAAAATTTAGGGGGCATCAACAGGTTGCAAGTAGGCAGGGATAGGTCATAAATTCTGGATTCCTGGATTTCAGATTCTGGATTTTGTGCAAAGGAAATACGTTATATATAAGCACATGTTGAGGCATTCATCACTTGGTGGACCATCACGACATAAATGTTACTACTGGTTTACTGTGACACATTCATGCATCTTGTTAATATCTTTCTTAACTGCACAAATGTGCACCCTAGCTTGGTGAATGTATACATGTAAACACAGCCAAGATGCACATGGTTCTGGTTAAGAAAGGCCTTTACTAGGCTTTGAAGATCTTCTACCAGATGCATCTCGCATTGTCCAGAATGGAAGCACAGAACATTCCAAGCCAGTGTTGGGTTGCATGGAGGTGTCGATCTCCTCGCATGTTAACAGGCCATGGGCAATGTGCAGAGTGAATGGCCTTATGACCAGAAAGGCAGATACAAATGCTCATACAACCCAACCCAGGATGTCTTTTTTCTTAAACAGTTACAGACATAATGGGTCCATCTAAGATGATGTACCACATACACCCCCCACATACATGCATATATTTGCACACGTGTGCACACACACACACACATAGAGACAGTAGGGTAATGACAAAAGCACACATTTCCATTCATCAGCCACAGCAAAACTCATTCACAATACACAAGAAAATAGAACACATATTATTGCATGTCAGGGAGCTCCATCAACATTGTCCCAAACCTCTAGTCTCACACCTGATAGATCTCCAGTTGGTGCCATAAGCACCTGCATCAGAACAAATGTTGAGAAAAAAAATCTGTTTTTCTCTACACAGGAACACTGTCATAAGACGGCACAAGGACTCGTTAAACCATACAGCTTAGAAAGAGGTCCAGCAGAACACAGATGGCATGTCAATTATTTCAGACTAAACCCAATGAAATGATGGTTAGTGTGGCATTAATTAGCACAGGACCACCAAAAGCCCCATAGCTGACATGCCTTCGCACCACACATTTCCAGCATCATCATGATCAGAAATGGTGCTGAAAGGATACCCTGCCACCAGCAGTACCACACTTTTAATTCCATCATGCCAAAGATCTTGTCAATGCCTTGTCTCTCCAAATGCATGGACCTTGTATGGTATGGTTTGAACTGTTGAAATCAGGTAACAATCACCCCCCCCCCCAAACCCAGCAACTTTTTAGCCTTCTGTAAAAACACCTGTTCCCAGGTTTTCATGTTTTGGTACAATGATCTAGCATACGAAGGAAATTCCAGTGGGATGCAGTGTAGTGTTGTTATAATGAAGAACTGTACAGCTTCAAGTCATCTTGTCTGTCCTCTTCTGTTTTCGTCTTTTGGTATTTTTATCAGCAGCCACACTGTCTTCTGACTGCCAACTCCACACACCACAGTATCACCCATACTCTTTCCTCGCCCTGTTCACCATAGGTATGCATGCACATACATGCATTTAAATATTAAATAGAATCCTTTCGGGCTGGCTCATCCAGTCAACTGCCCATGGCATATAATTTTTTAATTTCTCCCTCTGCAGATGACTGCGTGCAGATATATAATGCACGACAACTTGCGGTGAGACCAACGCCAAGATTTGAATCCAAAAAAAACTTGACAGAAGTTCTGCTTTCAGCTGCCAGTAAATATGTCAGGAAGACCAATGGCACCGGCAGGCTGTACACTGCTCCGACAACATAAAGGGCACACGTTTTTAACACGTGGCACTGCTCAGTCACAGTGCAGATCGGTTTCAAATTTTTTCCATATGCCATAGAGTAGCAGGAAAGAGCGCAACAGTAAACTTGGTCCATTTACAGGTGAGAGAAAGGTGTGCTGCTATGCCTTTGGTTTTGGTCTCAGGTGTTTGGACACACCGTTAAGTGGCTTTAGGTGGCCATTCTGCAGTTTGCCACTGACAAACAGTGTTTCTTCCTCGCTGGAGAAATCAGACTCCGAGACCATGACACTGCTGTTCTGTATTTTGGCTGTTGAAAAAAAAAAAATTAGACCAGATTATCCTAATGATTAACAAAAAATAGAAATGATCAAGAGATCCACAGAAGCAGCAAACACCTCTAAAACAAACAACAAAAAACAACAACAAAATGAACAATAAAAAACAACTTGAGACTTCAGTAAGAGAAAGAAAATGAGACGGAGAACAGACAGAGAAATTAATGTACTGTTGAGATGAATCATTACTCTTAAACGGTAAACAAGCAGTTTAATAGCCAGTGGAGGGGTTGAATTGTGGCTTCTTCTGTGCAAGGAAGCTCCTATCTTAACATAGAGATTAAAACCGTTGTCTTTCTGGAACAATCACGTACACACACGCATACTCATGTGCACAAGGATGCATTCACACAGGCTCAGAAAAAGGCACACACACACACATGAAATACCCCTTCCACCCATACACCACCACCCCAACATGCACATAAGTTACACTCCAAACACACACTGAGCCAACTATTTCCCTCCACCCTCCCAATATTACCACACTCATACATGCACATAACACCATACCCAAGCTTTCCCTTCCTCTAACCTCCCAACACACACACACACACATTACTGTACCACCGTCACCCACAAGCTCCCAGCCTTCCAACACACACACACACAAACACACACATATTACTGTACCGTCACCCACAAGCTCCCAGCTTCCCAACACACACACACATTACTGTACCACCGTCACCCACAAGCTCCCAGCCTTCCAACACACACACACACACATTACTGTACCACCATCACCCACAAGCTCCCAGCCTTCTAACACACACACACACACACATTACTGTACCACCGTCACCCACAAGCTCCCAGCCTTCCAACACACACACACACATTACTGTACCACCATCACCCACAAGCTCCCAGCCTTCTAACACACACACACATTACTGTACCACCTTCACCCACAAACTCCCAGCCTCCCAACACACAC
>SMGT01015424.1:131943-147469 GCA_004794575.1 Lanistes nyassanus | reverse complement strand
GTTAGTTGCATCATGCGCCTGACTGGTTGTTCGGTACTCAAGTGTGGGAAACATAAAGGGTATCGTGTTTCTTTCGATCCCCTGACCCAAAGGCGGGTAGGGAAGGAACAACAAGGCCTCACTGTCCAAGGCTACCATAACCCTTATCTGTAATTTAGGTGTGGCCAGGCTTTTCCCCAGGAAAGGATGGCACTGCTTAGAGATTTAGGGGCAGCTCAGTAAATAGCGTAACGTAACTGAAAGCTCGGGGCGACCTACAGACAAGGGAGATGGACCCTCTGCACGAACGAAAAGGAAAGAACGAAAATGCAATTGCTTTTATTTTTCGTTTTACTCGATTTTAGTTCTCGTTTTAGTTCGTTCGCGGATCACAAATTTTTATTTTTATTTCGTTTTAGTTTCTCTGTTTTTATTAATTTCAGTTCTCGTTCTAGTAAAACGAAAAACAATATTTTTAGTTCTAGTTTTAGTTTTCGTTATGAAAATATCACTGCCACCGTCACCCACAAGCTCCCAGCCTCCCAACACACACACACACACACACATTACTGTACCACCGTCACCCACAAGCTCCCAGCCTCCCAACACACCTTTGGGCATCAGTTCCATGTCATCTCTCTCTTCCTGGTCATCAACTTCCCGTAGCAGAGAGTAGCGATGCCTTTTCTTGGTTTTGATTCGACACCTGTTCAAAAACATTACTGGCATCTCATCGCCTATCACTGAGTCTCAGCATCATGCTTTTTCAAACAGATCTTTCAAAATAATGTACAATATTTCAGACTTGTTTGCATCTCTGTCTCCTGATCTCCAATTTGTGCACCATGTCAACCCGATGGATCTCAAGCAAATTGACGAGTAGAATGACTTATGAAACTGGTGCAGACAGTAAAGCTTAGTCCTTCACAGCTGTCAAAGTTCATAGATTTTACAAGAACAAAATCATTTCTGAAATGGAAAAAGGTGCTGTGTCGAAGGTAGTCCTAAACTACGAACCTGGCAAGAAGTACATTAACATTACACGGCCATAAGGAATACACTCTTTTTTTGTGCATGCAAGCATGTCTGAATGGGTGTGTACGTTTGTGTTTGCATCATGCATATTAAAAAAAACAGACACAATGTGAACAAATTTTGTCATGGTAACCACTCACCTCTTTGAGCGACAGCAACAAATAACTCCCCACACCCCAGTGATGAGAGTTACCATGACGATGAAGCAAACGATGACTACATACAGGATGCTCCACTCTGTAATCAAATTGTGAAAATTAGCCCTGATGATGATATTGGTGTCCCTTTAGCAGGGTGGATTCCCGTCACATTCTGACATGCAATGCTTTTACCTTTTTTGCTTGATCATTTTAAATTTTAAAAATGACTGATAGTGTATTATTCTGCTTATGAGAAATAAAAATAGTACTGACCGCAGTTACTCCCATGCTCCCACATTGATGCTTTTACAAAGTTTGACATCCAGAAAGCTTCACACAGACACAGCTTAGTCCGCTGGTCACAATGGCCATGTCCTGAACAGTTGTTCTGGCACACTGCATCATGGGAAATCAAGAAAATATCAATCACTTCCATAAATTGCACACGAAGATTTGTAATTCAACGTCATATTTCATACTTTTAATTAAAAAAAATCGTTCCCCCTCAACTCTTCATTTCCACTCGTATTGTATCATTTGAAGCTTTCATTGCCCTCGTGGTGAATTTACACATTTTTTTTTTCGTTCTGGGAGCTCCATGCCTTACTACTGCCATCCTTATCACAACTTGCATCTGCTCTTCAAAGACGGATGGAGTGAAGCACTTACATATGGTGTCCAGCCGGATAATGTCATAGCTCAGGATAGTGTGAGAGTTCAGCTTGCTTTTCAGAAGCTGTACTGTGTCCCACCCGCTCACTGTACGCCTGTCCTTTTGCCTCACAAAGAACGTCAGACGCAAGCTGCACCAAATAAGAAATCAACATGAATGAAAAAAGAAATGGCTTGCAGGAAGGAGTAACTGGCATCATTATTGAAAAACACAGCAAAACCTGTCTGTAGCAGACAACCTTGGGACCACCTAAAAATGACCCTCTGAGACAGGTGGCCGCTCATCTGAGGGAGGGTCTGTAGAACCAGGTGTCTTTAAGTGATCACACAACACTAAACCTAGACTACAGTATACAGCACGTACATGTAAAAATAAGAAGCAAAACATAGACAACATGATGGAATAGTCAACTTTATTCAATTAGAAATAACAATAAATGCCATCTAAGATCAGCTTGTGTGCGTTTTGCTGGCAAAGAAAAGTCAGAAATGTGGGATTGGTGCCTCTGGCCCAACTGTGAAATGTGGGATTGGTGCCCCTGGTCAAAGTGTGAAATGCGGGATTGGTGCCCCTAGCCAAACTGTGAAATATGCCTATCTTCTAACACATCTTCACGGACATGGCTGCTGAGAGAAAGTCACTATGTCCTTAGTGTGCTGCTAGAGCAATCAGGGACTCAGCATGTCCCAAGGCTTCCTTTGTTGATATGACATGGATGGTGATGAAATCATTATCATCATCGGTTTCATCACCATCACCCTCGTCTTAAAACTCTTCTTTGGCGTGCTCGTGACATGGGCAAGGAAATAAATAGCTGTGCGCCAGACAATGTCTTGGAAATGGGACCTGGATAGCTCTGTGGTTAGAGCTGTGGACTAGCATGTGGAAGGATCATGTCCACTATAGATGGGTAGAGCATGCGATCACTGTCTGCTGTTCGCATTAGACAGTGTCGCCACCTGTTTAAGGGGAAGTTCATGTTGAAAAGTGATGGTGCCAGGCTCAAGTGTCAGTGGGATGTCCATCAGTTTAAGGAGCAGCTACAGACAGGTTTTGTTGTACACTGAAACTACACTAAAGAAGGGTATGTTAGAGGCCTTAACAGTATATACAGAGACCAGATAGTGCAGGCAGGGACCAGATAGTGCAGGCGGAGACTTGAGTACATTTATACATAAGGACCAGAAGACAAGAGATACTGACCTGCCAGTGTTCAGGTCTTCCTGCAGGCTGTGTATGTGGACACTGGTGTCTGTATGAGCTGATGACTGATGCAAAAGCAGCTCCAACTGGTTCACCATATTCATCTGGTCCACGCAAAACAACATTAAGAACCATGCGCATGCACACACACCCACCAACATGCAGAAATGCAAGTGCGTGTGTGTCCAAGCCCCCTCACACACACATCCACATATACATGTCAACATGCCCAGACATGAAAAAATCAGTACATACATAAATCAAACCCTACACATTGTGAACATCAAACACACGTGTGCCTCACTCCCACATCAACCGAACAGCTAAAGATGCATCATCAAAACATCCACAAGCAGACTTACTAGAAACTTCTTGGACAGGCTTATTTTGAAAGACCCAGGCCAGGCAGTAAGCTGCACACACTCAGGTCTCTTTTGCTTTTGGTAGTTCTAAAAGAGAGCTACAGTGGTTTAGATCTGACAACCTAAAGAGTTCTGCTTCAAAGGAAAGCTTTGAAATGACAGCCACGTTACCTTGTTGTCCTGTGAGAAATGATGGATATCTGTGTCAAGTACCATTTCTATCAAGTCCTTGTATTCATCTCCTGTCCAGAAAGCATGACACTCAGTAAATATATATATATATGGGTATGTAGTGGTGCACGGTGTTGTGTGTGTGTGTGTGGGTGTACATGTGCACGTGTGCATGTCTGTGCACAAATACAGAAGTATAAGAGAGTGTTATATCTCAATGTAAATAAATTATATAACAATGTGGCATGTAAAGCAAGGAATAACAAACCCACAATTTACATAAAAAGCAAACAAAAGTTAATACATGAAAATACGTAAAAGTAAGTGAGAAAAACTCAAAAAGTTAAAAAATAAATAAAAAGCAGCTGCTCCAGCAGATGAAAGGTTAAACACTGGAGAACAGAGAAACTTTAACCAAGTGATATACAACATTGCAACTGTGCACAGACCCCAGAGTAGAAACAAAATATTTGTTAAATTACTATGTTATTGTTTCTGACATCCCACTTTACATAGCTATTCAATCAGTCCAGAGAAAAAAGTTTAAGGGAGGTATATGTAAACAGGGCAGCTCATTCATCGGAGGTACCGCTGTATATACAAGATTACCGTGCACCACATCCTGCTAGCAGACACTCCAAAAAGCCAGCAAAGAGACACAGGCAACAGCGACTAACCATTCTTGACCAGCAGATGAACTGTTTCAGAACTGGTGAGACCTTGTGTGTCAGTGACGATCAATGTAAACGCATAGCTCCCTACCACCAGGTTGATCAACTGCAACACTGCATGGTGGTCGCTGCCATTGATCACATCCTGTAAAAAAAAAAAAAAAGCGAAGTGTTAGGGCATAAGCCTTGGTGCACTCCAAGCAGATCTGGTATTCCGAAGACATCGTGTACTTTCCTTCATTCCCAGCACCAACAGACATATCACAAATGCTGCCAGCAGTGTAAATACAGCCTGCACAAGCATGTGTCTGCGTGCCGCCGGCTAGTTCTAACGCAAAGCACAGTACCTATGTATCGCTCTCATTACTTCACATCTGCCTAAGATAACTGCAAGTACTTTAATGTCTGACTTTTAACCAACTTCATACAAACAGCGAGTGCACAACTCAAAGAAAGAAACAAATAGTACCAATTTAACCAACTCTCCCTTGTACAAAATAGATTTACATCTGGACATTACTAACCCCAGCACCCAAGCTGTGGACATCCCTCTGCCAGAGGTAGGACGCTATTCCATGATCGTCAGAAGATGCACTGCCATCCAGTGTCACTAAAGATGCTGGCAGCTGAACCACTCGATCACCTCCAGCCTTGACCACAGGGGGATGGTTCTCATCTGAAAGGGAAAGACTTTCTGATGGACAACTGCCCATGTCTTTGGATTGCATGTTAAGCAAATTTTAAGACAGCATTACAATTGCAAAGCATTGGACACCTGAGCACACATTACTGGCTAAGCCAGTGACAGGGATGGGAATTGGATAACCTAAAAAATTTGAAATCTGGCCGGGATCCAGAATGGGGTGAGGGTGGGTTCCAAGAAAATCATTTTAGCATTTCTAGAACTCCAACTGCACATGGTAAACAGAACAGGAAGTGAGAATGCAAAGCTCATCACACAAAAGTTTAGTCGGCACCGAAAGAAAACAAAGCATTTCCTTTTTTTAACTATATATAATCACCTAGAAAAAAAGGCAGCACATTTTTTGGAGTGGCAGAAAATCTGAACTCTGCCAAACAGCAGCCAATTCCCATGCCTGCAGTGAGAAGTACTCACTCATTTTCACTATGACTTTCAATTTCTGTGAAGCTGCCTGGCCTTCGCCATCCGTCACAGTCAACAGAAATTGGTACTCGCCAGCTTTAATTTCCCCAGTTGCTATGGCAACAGCTTGGTCACTGCTTGACAGAGTGAGGGGCGTGGCACCTCTGTAAAGGAAGACATACAAACATGGCCTTGTTTACACTTGTTTCTGACAACAACAAACATTTTAAAAAGCCAGTTGCCATAATGTTGTTTTTCCTTTTTGTTGCAGACAATTGTAACTTAACAGTTTTTTCCCTCCTCAGCATATCTGTGGTATACTAATACAAATACAAGAGAAAAAAAGACTGCAAAACTTTAAACCTACCCTTCCTGCGTCCATTTATAGGTCAGAACGCCCTTATCATCAGTGCTGTTGTGTCCATCCAGCACAAGACTCTCTGTTGGCAACATTACAGTGATCTCTCCAGCTGTGTGTGCCTCAGGAGGCCTGTTAGTCTCTGAAGCAGCACATCATAACAACGATGAGTTCTGCTTCATTCAAGACAAAATTTTACAAAATTCACTGCAGGACAGGTTAGCGCCAACAAAATTCAGCGTCACTGTCTGTGACGTTGCTGACCAATCTATTTGGTTTCCAAACAAAAAATTGCTCAGCATCGCTTTGCAACTTAGCACAGCTTTTAGTCATCAGGAGAGCATGGTCACTATTGTAATCTGCACGAAAGTGGAGTGGAGTGCCACCGTGTTCACATCTGGTCTTCTGTTTATTACAGTCTTTAGAAGGTCAGTTCGCCTTGTTCACATTTACACACAGAAATGAGATGCCAGCACGTATGCCAGCAATGTTACATGCAGACAAGTCACCAGGTCATTCAAAGCACTTTCTATCTGCACAAAGCTCCCTCCACTTGGAATTCTGGCTGTTTTCAAGTCTGATTTCCTTTCCTGAGAGTGTAAAAGGCATGGCAAAGCAGTCAACATGCGATGGCCATTGCAGCTAACCACATGCGATGGAGTACAGTTTGTTCTTAGTGCATCTCATGACATCCCATACCATGAAATACTACAACAGATTCTTACTTCATCTTCTGACATGCTACACCGCCAAATACTGTATGCCACAAGCTGTCTAACATCCACAGTCCTTGTATAAACTCATGGCAACAAGCTCCTCTCCCACACGAACTTGAATTATGTTTTGCCAACTTCCATCTGGCTTTCTATATAGTTGCTTTTATTGTATTTTTAGAAAAAGTGGAACGTGAAGCATTTTAGCTGTAAAGTTGATTTTCTGATGTAGAAATAAAAATTAAACAAGTCTAGACATACCCGTATGCTGACGTATGCAAACAAGGGAGCCTACCATACCCATACACGTAGCAAAGAGAGAATCGAAAGTAAGGAGCGTGGCAGATCTTCAAAAAGATCTGCCGCCCCTTTCTTTTAAACGACGGTTAGCCGTGTGAAGACTAGGGTCGTTTAAAAGAAAGGGGCGGCAGATCTTTTTGAAGATCTGCCACGCTCCTTACTTTCGATTCTCTCTTTGCTACGTGTATGGGTACGGTAGGCTCCCTTGTTTGCATACGTCAGCATACGGGTATGTCTAGCGCTGCCAGTACCTTGTTGGGATTGTCCATTGACGATTTTATAGCGCTCTGTTCTCATTTGTTCTTTGTTAAACAAGTCTGTTATGCTGTTGGTCCCATGTTTGCAGGTGGTGTCATGATGCATAGCAATATTTGTTGTATTTGCTCGTATGCACATCCATGTGATGAAGAACATGTAAGTGGTCTGAGGAGTGTCTCTAACAATACTAACCTGGCTTGACAAAGACATGGACCTCAGCAGTGTTACTGTTGCCTCCTGTGTCCGTGACTTTAAGGGAAAAGGTGTAGTCTCCAACTTCCAAATTATTCAGCTGGAGGCAGGGAGTCCATGCCCCCTGTCAACACGTCACATTTGTGACTTTAGTCACTTCTTGCACGACATCCAGACACATCTTAACACATAAGCCGCCGCTAGGCCATTTTCTAGGATAACCATGCACCCACCTTCTGGTTGTTGACAAGGTGAGTGAATTTCTAAAATCAGGCATGCTGGTACCATGGCTTACAGCTTACTACATTACTTCTACGATAATTTGAGGTTTATTAACTTAATACTCTGCCACCACCAATGGCTGAAGACTGCTGTATCTGGACGCTGCTGCTACAACAATTCAAACTTGGCCAGTAGCATGATCCTAAAAGACTACTGCACTCAGTAAACAGGCAGTGCTGTTACCGTCATGTCTACTGCAAGAGAATCCGAGGACTTTGTCCACTGATAGGTTGCAATGCCTTTGTCATCAGTGCTGCTATTGCCACACAACGTCACAGAATTCTGTGGGAGGTGAATGACCACATCAGATCCAGCATCGGCCTTGGGAGGATAGTCCACTTCTACGACCACAACATCCCAACAAAAACCAAGACTATTAAAACCCAGAAAACACTGGGGACGAAGCACAGGCACATCATCAATTATGGTGCTGCAGCTTTTTAAATGATTTAAACGAACAACCAATAAATAAACTGTCAGTTATTGCTAAACCAAGCACAGTATAATTAATGCTGGACCTTTCAATAAACAAAAATAAATTAGTTCTTCACAAACTATCAAATGAAACACATGACCTAGTTAATATGCTGCGACTTTATATTAATAAACAAATAAATCAACCATTAACTCATAATTAAATGAGGCACAAACCTTTGATAACCGTCACATTGGCTGAAGCAGAATTTGTGACTCCATCACTGTCTGTCACTGTAAGCCTGCAGTAAAAATACAAGCCTATTATTGGCTATCGACACATACAAACTAAGGTACAGAAAGAAAAACAAGAAGAAAGATAAGGTAAAGAGAGAAGGAAAAAAAAAAGAACAATGAAAAGGAAGTGGAAAGCTGAAGGGTGACAAAATAAGATGATGACAGGGAGGTGAGAAAATGAACGAGGTACAGTAGGAAGGCAAGAAAACAGAACAAAATATGGAAGGAGGGATTAGTGCCCATGAACACACACACTTTAAAATACAGAAAGAAAATAAATGGATGCTCAGATACAGAGAGAGAAAGAAATAAAGAAACAGAGAGACAGAGATAAGGAGAAAGGCAAGAGAAGTACGCTGACAACATTGACAGCGAGCTACGAAAGAAAATAACTGATGAGCTGGGAAGGGGAAAACAGGAGGGATATAATAAAAGGCTGCGATTTTTCGGCTCACATCAAACCAACACTGCACCTGAACACATAAAACCCTGGCGCCAAGTTCTGTAGCTGCAGCATGGAGGCGTCTGAATTTATGTTGTGCTCCTGTAGTGGGCCGCTTACTTCCTCCCAGTGGTAGCTTGCAACACGGTCATCATCTTGGCTGTCTGCAAGTCATACAATGTTTAGCTGGCAACATGATTGTCACCTTTTCTGTCTGCAAGTCACACAATATTTAGCTGGCAATATGATCATCACCTTTCCTGTCTGCAAGTCATACAATGTTTAGCTGGCAACATGTTTGTCATCTTTCCTGTCTGCAAGTCACACAATATTTAGCTGGAAACCTGATCGTCATCTTTCCTATCTGCAGGTCACACAATATTCAGCTGGCAAAATGATCGTCATCTTGGCTGTCTGAGAATTAAGATTTACCTCAACAAACGGCATCAGCATCAGCATCATGGCTGTTTGCAAGTCACCAAGGCTTCAAAGGATACACAGAACAAATGTGGACAGATCTCCAGCTGCAAAGCCCCGCTTATGGCCACCATGAAACACTACTAACTCCAGTCAGGTAAGCTGACACGAAGAAATGAACAAGACACAAATGGTCTTGGGTGGGAGGAAGGGAGGGCAAAGGAAAGTAAAGTGAAACAGCCATAGCCCACCTGAGCCATCCAGGTAGAAAGAGTTCTCTGACTTGACCACCTGGGAAGATGGCTTGATAATGGCCACTGGAGGAGAGTTCGTTCTCTTGGCTGTGACACAGATATAAACAATTTGTGCACCTCTACAACTAACACAAAGAACTGAGCTAAGGTACACAAAAGAGAGTCACCATTAGTCTGATGATAAAAGTTTCCTCAAATTTGTCAACAAAAGCAATGTCCATCAGACACAAACACACAATAAAGACCATGCTATCACAATATACAGTGTGTGAAAAATAATTACAAATAACATGAACATCTCGATACGTACGTGCCAGTACTGTCACATTGACAAATGCATCGCCAAACTTGTTTTTGCCTGTGACTGTGACCTTCAGACGATACAACCCTGTAATCAGCTGAAAAAGAAACAGGCTGTTTTGACAATGACAACAACAGCAAAGAAGCAACAGCACTGTAGACGTAGCACAACTATCATGGCTGTTCCTTCCTTCAAGTGATTACATGTTTCAATACAGCAGACAGCATGCTGACCTCACAAGGAACATAAGACATCCACAAAGAAACAAATTTAACTGAAGATGCCTTTTTCTGGCTTGGTGAAAACAGTGTGAGAGAAAGATGAAGCTAGACTACCGGCATGTTAGATGTCACCAGTTTTATCTGAAGACTTAAGAAAATGTGTGACTGCATGTTGTCTGGGTGTGACATCATCTTCTCTGCCACTCTGAATTTACAACAAGGGAGATAATGCACGGCTTGCCATGCTGAATATTCACCACATGAACGCCGTTTGCTCCGTCATAAAATTTGCATTTACTGAGCCTCTATTTAGGGGCTTCTGATATTGAACTCAAAACTGCACAGTTCTACTGCTGTCACAAATAACTGTAACAGGTTCATGACCACTAGGAACACTTGGAAACACAGCAGCGCGGTTCTCATTGAGAGATATAATGAGACCCTTACATCAGATCATGAATACTCGAGCGGAGTTACTGAAAGTGAAGGCACATGAGCAAGTGGTAGGGCTAGGTGAGTGAGCAAGTGAGTAATGCAGGCAGGTAGGTGAGCTGGGTAAAGAGGAGCAACCCAAGTAAGAGATAGCATCAGGTGGGTGATTGGGTGAGTAATGCAGGCAGGTAAGCTGCGTGATCAAGTGACTGGCAACTGAACAGGTGCAGCACTGCAGGTGAGAAATTTGAAGGAGTTGGTAAGCAAGGGGGGAAGGGAGAACAGGAGGGTGACCAAGTGTGCGAGTGGGGGAGGAGGTCTTTTACTGATGCACTAATGCAGGTGCAACAACCGGACAGTGGACTCATTCTATTCATAATGAGAGATGGCGTACGGTTTACAAAAGAGAATGGAAAGACAAGGTGAAGTAAAAAATGAGATGCAAAGGGATGATATTTTAAAAAGAGACTTAATCAAACCTTCGATAGCTTCAGGGTATCTGTGTTCTTGCCCTCCTGGATGGTGGTTTGTTCTGCTCCCTCTGGCATCGACAAGGGTGACCACTCATACTTGTACTCCTCTCCTGGCCAAAAGAACAGCCACCACTTTAGTAACACGCCATAACAGTCAATTTTACCTGAGCTAGACACAACAACAAAGCTGTTCTTAATGCCATGTAACAGTGAGAGCTAAAGCGCTCATTTTAGTGTCTTCTGCCTCAAGCTAGAAGAAATTGACTAGCTCACTACAGCCAGTGAACAAAGTGGGGGACGACCAAACACAACAAGGTCAAGGAAAGCTTGTCACACAAAGCCAATGAACGAGCTTCTGAAAGCATTAGGCAAGGTTTTGAACACAGGCAGAACATTAACAGGGGTATGCTTCTACAAACACCCACCTCGATAAGCATAGTCTTTTGCCTTCCTATCTCTATCCCACTGACTTTTTTCACTGATAACTTGTTTTGACATTTCATTTATTTATTCATTTGTCAGTGGTTCAATCAGCCTATATTTCTGCAACGTTGCTCAGGTAGGTGGGTCGGTGAGTGAGTGGTAAAAGACTAGGACTGAGTCACAAGAAATATGTACAAAATATTTAAGTTGAATAACACACAAGTTTTCCAATCTCCAACCATGGTCACTACTTAAAATCTGATCAGAGTCCAAAAAAAGACAAACAAACAACAAGACAGACTGAATGCTGAATGATACACCAGCTGCACGTACCAACAGTTCACAACACAATACTGCATCCATAGCTGCTTGGAACACGTTTAATGCAAAAATAAAAACGGAACACAAAAGGTAGAAACCAACAACTGGAATAACATGCATACACTGCTATTTCTCTTTCATGGTGAGCCAGTGTTGACTAACGCAATTCCAATTACAATGATTTACACGGGTGGGCCCAGCATGTGCTGTACAAAGTGCCAGGAATGGATGCCCCTCTCAGTGTGTCGATTGGTGAGAACTCATGCAAATGAAGGTGTCTGTGTATGTGAAGAAGGGGTGGGAAATGAGGGGGATGGCGAAGGAGAAAAGATTGGAACATCTGCAGCCACATTCATCCCACTGAGATCACCTGCATCTACCTCCCCCATATTCATATAACCCAGGCAAACAGCAATGCATATGTGTGTGCAGGGGTGTGCATGGGTGCACATGCACACACACAGACAAATGCATGTGCATATATGTGAGCAATGTAAGACATGCACAACACAAAATTATCAATAATAATACATGTAGTTACAACCAAACAAGTTCTAATCCCTTCTGTCTTTGCTCCCTGCTTCCATTTCTCAGAGTGTTTGAGACAGTCAAATACACCATTTGACTCTTCACAACAAGGCTGACTGACGACAAACATGGCCAACATGAAAAAGTTAAGGAAACTGTATGCTGATGGAGGACATGACATAAATGATCCGTGCAGGCTGATCCTGTCGAGATAAAAGTAACTGATAAGACCAGCTGTTACACTTTGGTGGTCATATTTCACATGCAAACCCTCATCCTGTCAATAATCACTCAATCAAGGCTCAATCAGCTGCTGTACACGAGAATGTAGCTTCTGCCTCTACGACAAGCTTATCTGTTGAAATCTATGTAAAAAGCATGATAGTTAATGCTGTCGCCTGCATCACATTTACAGATGGCAAAAGTTTTGCTGGAGGTTTTCAAAACACAGCACTTCATGACAGGAAAATTTCCTATCTCAAATTCTTTACAAACTATAATATATACTATTATCCTGCTTCCACCTGTTTCCAGACTTCAATATTCCTATACTGCCTCAAACTGTTTACAAACACCAATACTCTTATCTGTTTTTAACCTAGATCTGGTTACAGACTGCTGTACTTTCATCACACCTCAAATTGTTTATAAACTTTAAACTCATATCCTGCAACAAACTGTTTATAAACTGCAATACACCTATCCAGTCTCAGCCTTTTAGAGACTCGAGTTTCTATCTCAAACTTTTCACAACCTGCAGTACTCCAGTCCTGTCTCAACTTGTTCAGAAACTAATATTTCCATCCCATTTCAAATTGCTTACAGACTTCTGTACACCTACCCTAGAGTTTAGAAACTTTTATACCCCATCTTTTCTTAACTTACTTAAAAACTTTTCAAGTTTGTTATTATTTTTAATGTCAAGCTACTCACTAACACTCACTCTTATCCAACTAAAATGTATAGTGTTCTCCGTATTTTGCATAATCTGTGCTTTGGTTGATCTAAGTAACCCCACTTACCTGCTTCTGCTTTAGGCAAAACAAAAGCTGAGAGAGTCAGCGAATTTTCAGGAAGTTGGAGCACCTTGTTTTCACCAGCTGACACTGTCAGTTTGGTCACTGGAAAAAAAATTCCTTTGGAGTTCAATGCTGCTTTTTACCATACGTAATACATGACATTCAAGTCTTTGCTTTAAAAAAAATCCAACATCTCAGAGGAAACTGCTATCCACAGAAACAATCCAATAATGCCTTAAAGCGATCCAAACTGCACAGGGCAGTTTCATTTTTTCCCCTCCACAGCCTTAAAGCGATCCAAATTGCACAGGGCAGTTTCATTTTTTCCCCTCCACAGCCTTAAAGTGATCCAAATTGCACAGGGCAGTTCTATTTTTTCCCCTCCACAGCCTTAAAGCGATCCAAATTGCACAGGGCAGTTTCATTTTTTCCCCTCCACAGCCTTAAAGCGATCCATTTTGCACAGGGCAGTTTCGTTTTTTTCCCTCCACAGTGAAGCATTGTTACCAGGTGCACATGAAAGTACATCGCTGTCTAGGTCTCCCTCCTTAACTGCAGTCTCCTACAATCTGTTGCAGCATGCAGCTCAACCTCTGAAACGCTGTAATGACTTCCAATCAAGCTCCTCACAATGCACACCTGGTGTGTGTTGTATTTTATTCCCTTTATGTTATCTGACTGCAAGGGAGGTTACATGTTAAACAATTCCAGACAATTTAATAGTCTCTAAATCTCAAATGTGTACAAGTGCAAGCACCAACCCCACCTCTCCCCCAACTACATCCCCACCATCACACCTACCCATCCCCTTAACCCCTCCCGGATTAAAGAGTTGAGAAAGGACAGAAGCTGGGAGGGAGGCCTGGAGGAGTGGTGGGGAGTGGGGAGGAAGAGAATGTAACACAGATTTATCATAAACTTTACTACATGCATTTCAAGCCCATGTTCTGGTACAATTGTCATAACCAGAGCTGCTCGTTCCCATGATGAGAAGCAGGTGACTGCAGCAATAAGAACAATCAGAAAAAGCCACAACAAAGCAGAACAGATACAGGAGGGAGACACGCAAAGTGAGAATGACAGGAAAGAAATGCAAGGTGTGCTGGGGGGTTGGAGGGGCTGGGGGAGATGAACTCGGAGTACAAACTAATATCTACTTCAAACTAGAGAGGAAAGAGAAGAAAAGAGAGTGTGGGGGTGGGTGGGGGAGATGAACTAATAGTACAAACTAATATCTACTTCAAACTAGAGAGGAAAGAGAAGAAAAGAGATCAACTTATGCAGACAGACGCAAAGAGATGCCCTCTAGCTAAGAGAAAAAGGGTCTCAACTAAAAACAGACAGGCATGTTGAGAAATAACAGGCAGCACTGGCTTCTCATTCACCAACTGACGATTCTCCCAGGCCAAAAATGACTTTTTATCTATTATACACAGAAGCAGACCCTCCCTCACATCAAATTTACATGTGTAGCTGAAATTGTTTAATTCAAATGTTAAATCATTTCTGATACAGACATTGGAATTACAAACTCAAAGACTCTGCATCTAGCAACCGCCAGTCCTTCCTTGAAAACAAAACCCATTCTAAACAACAAGGAGACCCCTCTCTAGTGTCCATGCAAGACCAACAGGCTAAGCAAGGACACCATTGGGAGCAGCAACTGTGCATACCTGCCAACTGCTCAGCCACAAAGGAAAACAGACATGGCGTGAGATGCACAAGCACAAGCAGCCTCCAGCAGCAGCAACTTCTCATGCTGGCTTTGCCTCAGCTGTGCTTTTAATTGCTGGTCTTTAGCCCTTTTATAAATTTGTGCAGACCTACAGGTGTGACTGCCCTCCTCCCTACACCCACACGCATGCCCGAGTGTGTGTGGATGCACACACAGGCACATAGATGTGCACAAGCACACAAGCCTGACAGAGATCAATACACAACACGACTTCACCTCCCCTACTCATTCAATCTAACCTAGTCCCCACCTAGTCCTCATCCAATCCCACAGTTGCCTGTTTCTTTCTTGTTTTTAATTTTTTGATGGGGAGGGGGAGAAAATACAGCCTGCGTGCGGTATTTCACATGGGTACTGTCAGAGATTCAGGCAGGAACCACAGCACATCTAGCCACAGACCATGTTTCCTCACACCCAGAGTCCCAACATCTCTCCACCAGTGTGCGCCCCTGACACCCACATGATGTGCTAAAACCCTGACACAGAATAAAACAACAATGGCCCTGGCACGTGCCTGGGGGCTGTGACCCTTTTAAATGTTAATCAGGAGATGACTGGACTGTATAGGTTGAAAGATCTTAGGGAGCTCCACGCTTGACTAAAACCTTCATGATCCTCATCTTTTTAGCTTTGCTCTATTATCTTTTATCTTTCACCAAATTTTGCTTGCATTGAATTTCAAAATTTATATATTTACATAATACAAACACATATAGGTTACAATTTATTATAATTTAAAAACAACAACAAATTTCAAAATTTATATATTTACATAATACAAAACACATATAGGTTACAATTTATTAT
>SMGT01015424.1:60825-123252 GCA_004794575.1 Lanistes nyassanus | reverse complement strand
CCCTCTCTTCATCACAGATCAGTCGACGCTCTCTCCCCCCATCTCCCCTCCCTCTCTTCATCACAGATCAGTCGACACTCTCTCTCTCCATCTCCCCTCCGTCTCTTCATCACAGATCATTCGAATCTCTCTCTCCTCCCTCCTCCTCATGACAGATCAAAGGTCTCTCTCTCTCTCTCTGCGTGGGTCTTGAATTATTTTGTAGTCTTCTCAGAGAAAGAGGAAGGGAGACGGTACGACGGTGTGCCTTGGTTCACCGGTGAGGCGGGGTTTGTAAGTGTAGCCCAAATCATTTCTTCCTCCGGCCAGCACATATCATCATTCCGTCCTGTCTGCACCTATTCGCGGGCACCTCGTCTGCGTGAGTCTGTGTGCGCGCCTACGCGCTGCCGTGTGTGTGCGCGTGAAGGCGTGTGAGTGGGTCTCGATTTTATAGGGTTTGGTGTAAATACTCTTATTACTATTAGTCCAGCCTCGCCGCGCACATGAACACGTCGACTCGCAAAGACGCAGATGCTGCGGAGCTTGTTAATCAGGAAACTGATTAAGAAAAGCGATCCTAACGATAGCATCCAATATCCGCTTGCAAGACGGGCGGCGGGTGCGGGGGTGGGTGGGTATTTGTTGCTTAACGTCCAGCCGCAAACTATGTGCATATCAGGACGGTGGTTTCATGACGGGTCAAACGGACACTCGACAGGAGCGTGAAAGCCGTTCACAACCAGCTTAACCCCGGCTGGCCGCTATCAGCCGGAAACGCTCCGCTAGCCGTGCCAGGCGGTTGTGATGGCTTCACCGAAAGAGAAAGAGGGCTTAGTGGTCATGGCAGACTGAGCGAGCGACTCCGGTCTGCTACAAATGTCACTCGTCAATAACCGCTCTGTGCCACGCTCAGCAGCTAATTCGGCGGTTCTACCTGCGCTACTTCTGGGCAAAGGCCGGTTTTACAAGCGCCAAGAGTTCTCCACCATGATTGGAGGCGCTGAAAGGGTTGTCATAATGGCGCCCAGGTTCACGCATCAAATTTACTTTTTAAACCGATAACAAAGCACAATAATTTAGTTTTTGTTGCCATTAGTTTGGTGCTTGCTGATGCTCTGTTGCCATCTAAAATCGCTTGACCAGCCTCCAAATCAAGACAAGTCAAACTATCTTACTGCTTATAAAAATGTTGCATTGCTTTTGGATGTTGCATTATTGGTTTTACTGTTTGGGGTCTCTCTCTCTCTCTCTCACACACACACTCACACACACATGCATCCACACACACACATGCCTGCACACACAACTTTAAAAAAAAAGTACTCACTATCAACTTGATTAATGAGTGAGCTGAAAAGCAGACTCCAGGTCAAAATGACCAGGGTCAGACCCTCCAGCATAAAGCCAGTCAGGGAATGAGCTGACATTGCAAACTCCAGCTGACCTCTCCAGCTCTGTACAGTTCCACTGATCCCTGCAAAATCTCTGGATCCCTAGCTGCCTGTAAACAGACAGTCCAGGAATGCAATTAACACCTGACGAAGCAAATTACTGACTGCACTCTTGAGTGCATCATATCGTGTCTGATAGCACACATATCCCAGTACACACTCAGCCAGTCATGACTGTTGGGTACATTCAGTGCATACAGCTGAAATCAGACATATAGATCCCTTTACCCTTCCCGGATTTCATTCTTTCAGTCAGTTAGTGCCAATTTTTCTGTTATTCTGGTTCTTTTCAGTACTGTAACACTTTACCAAAAGTCTTTAGGCACTTTCCTCTCCCAATTCGACCTCACTCTTTTCTGAACTGACTGGAAACAAACAGACGATGACATGTCACTATTTTCAGATGCACCTTCTCATTTTCCGTAGCTGTAAATTTCAGAAATATTAAGCATCCAGTACTTAAAAGTGCAAGTTGGTTTTACACTTTCCATAAAAACTGTTATATAGACCTCATGCCTGCACAGACTTCCATAGAACTGGGGGGTGGGGGGAGGCAGATAAAAAACTTTTTTTCTTGAAAAATTTGATAGCACCATTAAGGCAACCAATTCTCTAGATTCATACCTCACATATGAGTATTTTAACTATCTGTGATAGTTCTACTCAGATCTACAAATCTACACGACTATGACCACTTTCAGTTTCACACACTATCACACTGTTACAGAAGATGATCTCTATTGTTTGTACTTAAGGTTGACAATAGATTAGCAGATGGTGAGATTGTCTTACAGCAGACAGGAGCATATGACAGTACA
The DNA here is from genome assembly GCA_004794575.1 of Lanistes nyassanus. NCBI lineage: Eukaryota > Metazoa > Mollusca > Gastropoda > Architaenioglossa > Ampullariidae > Lanistes > Lanistes nyassanus. Next base: position 121,001 of record SMGT01015424.1, on the reverse strand, counting down.
TATGACCCTCAAGTCTTCTGCCATTCTACAGCCAAGCATGTAACGTTGCTACAATGTGTCATTCAAATGCTATTGCTCCCAAGAACTGTGTATTTACTAAGCTGTATCAGCATAATGCATACCGCTATTGTGGTCAATGTATTACTGGTGCATTTGGATTCACTACTTATAAAGTTTAAACAGGATCATAGCCTCCAGGTGTCAGAAACACCCTATTTACTATAAAGAGTTAGGAGATCCTGCCCACAAATGTAGCTGGCATTTTGCCCTCTTTGTTCTCAGCCTTCTACATTGGCTTTTCATATGGATATCTTGCCACTGCTTCACCATTGATATTCACAGATATATAATTTCAAATGAGGTCAGAGGTATCACTTGGCAAACACATAAAAGTCAACTCTGAGGTCATTCCACAGGTATAACTCATGCTTACAAACAGTTAATGTGATCTATATAGTATCAGGTGTCTATACTTTTCACAGTAGCATTTATGATCACTCAGCTACAAGGGTATGTTTTATGTAATGTATTTTTTCAACCTGAGCTGAAACCAACTTCGTGACTAAATGTTTTCCACATCCAGTTCTAACTGCTTATGTGGTACCTGCATTATAAATTTTTTAAAAAGTATTTTTAAATCACCATCTATTTTGTACATTAGTCATGCACACTCCTGCATGTATTAAGAAACCTCCTACAGTGACAACTGTGACATTAAGTGACAGTGACAATGATGGCATTTCACAATCACTTTGTTGTTTATCTCTACACTGGTGTGCTCTAACAAGATAACTACCCTTAATACATACGTTTTATAGTCTTGAGTGAGCACGAGATTTTTGGATATAATTGATGAATCAATCACTTCTCCTTTTAGAAGTATGGTAGCAGTATACAGCTGAAACAAAATGATATTGTACTCCTGACGAGATTATGTCTGTCCAGATTATGTTTATTATAGCTCATCTTCACTTAGAAAAACTTGGGTGGGAGGAATGGCCAGGAGGAGACTGAGGTTGGGGGTTTTATAACAAAGCTCAATATCCACGACCATTTTGCAACTTAGAAACTAAGGCAGAGTATCATGTACCTCTAGGCTGAGTAACTAAGTAGCTTCAGCAGTTATTCCGTGAAAATTAAGTGTCACTGTGTCAGCAACTGGCATTTCTTGTTTGATCTTTAAAGTTCTTTTCTGCCAAACATTTATTTATCAATATGAGCTTTGCATCATGCCTCAGCATCCTTAAAAAAAAATCTAGCTGCTGACGAATGCTATATATGCACCAACAAAGAATGGCTTTTCCCAGTTGTGTATGTATATATGAGTTGCATGTACATATGAGAACATACATCATAATTAAACTGCACACGAAGTTCTTGAAAATTCTTCTTATACAAAGTTAAAGTCATTCTGGAAAACCTCTGAGTCTATTAACATGTTTAGAAAAGTGTATTTCTGATGTTAAACAATGTTCTGTCCAGAGTTATTCACTTATGGTAACTGATATGGACCTAGTTTGCAGTGAGACATTAATGCAACAAACACCCGCCAACCCTACTTATTTTAACAAAAAAGCATTAACCTTACAAATTGTACAAACTTGCAGCACTGTGCCTTCTGAACATGTCCTTTCTTTACTATAGAAATGTTGAAGATAGCTTTATTCAAGATGCACACTGTCACAATTCAAGTTTCTAAGACTTATTTTTGATAGACATAAAGACAAACAATCATTTAAAAAAGAAAAAGTTGATTAGGTATATAAATCAACATGCAATAAATATATTTATTAAGAAGCATTAGTAATAAGTCCACTTAGTTATCAGTACATCATAACCTTTATCATTTAATCAGTAGAAACATATTTTGAACACTTAGTTTACTTGAATACTACTGAGTCTGAATTCTTTAAGTTATCCAGATTAACTGACTTCTAATACTAACACTAACAGTGTTGGTGACATTGTATGGTACATGTTTACTCAACGTTCATGTGATTGTGAGTGTTTGTTTACAAATGCATTGATCTAAGTTTAAATACTTTGTGTGATCTTTAAAATAGAGTGGGTTTGTGCAAGAACAAGTTATCATGATCCTAAAGCACCATCCTCACTAACAAAATTCTGTTGAAATCCAAATGTTACGTAAATTAACGTCTTTAAGGTCACTGTTACTATGATGGTGACGCTGATTCCTATTGTAATTATAGTACTAATGTCTTTGGAATGTACATAATGCAATAATAATAAACATGCAAGATTTCCATCATTTGCAGTGAGACATTAAGCAACAAACACCCGCCAACCCTACTTGTTTATAGTTTTATTAAGAAAAGTAGCACAAATGACAGTTTCATTGATAGTGCACGATATTTATTTTATAACTCCTAATTAATATTTTTCCTCAGTGTGACGAAATTTTCTGTCTCATTATTATTATAATGATTATTTACATTCAGGACACCTTCGCCCATATGATCTTCAGATGACAATTTGCCATATGCATCACCACACGATGTGACATCTATACAAAATTCCAGCTATGCTGATAACCCGCTTTAATGTAAACCTCAGAGGCATAGATAAATATCACTTGATCTAGAGGCAGTAGAGCTCAGCAGTATGCTTAACCTTTAGGCTAATGTCAATACGTTTAACTGAGCATAGCCATATGACACAAGATAGGCCTACATGCAACAACTTTCAACAAAATTGTATACTTACCAGTTGGTAAAGTGGGAAAAATTCTAGTCCATAACCGAATGGTCCATTTCACATGGGTAGAAAAAGTTCGTGTTTAGTGCTGTACTTTCTCTTGAGATTCAGATTGTGTCTTCATCGGCATCGGTCCAGAACAGGTCACAGTCCTGTCTAGCCTTCGTCACGCAAACAACATACACAACATTTATCTATATGCCAGACTGAACGGACGGGTTTCAGACGGAGAAGGCTTTGTCTTTTTTTATTTAAAAAAACGCCTGATTATTTGTGTTTCTGAAATAGGTTTGCTAAGCTTCCATGCAAACAAAGACGACGTCGAGGTAAACAGACCTAAACCATCGCTCTTCCGATACAGCTGTTGTTTCCTGAAACCTGCCTGCATGCATCAGTAGGCCAAATGCGAACTACGTCACTGATTGCGGGATCATTCGAAGACAACCAATCAAACTAGGTTATTGTGAGTAGTTTCCCTTTTGTCGCAAAATCCATCGCGTGGCTTGGTAGGTGTCAGCCTAAACTGCCTACCAACAGAGAGACGTGAAGTAGAAAATATTTCTTGAAAGGTGATGGGGAAGACAGATTTGTGTGGTGTGAAGTCTATGCCACGTTTGGTACTCTTTCAAGCATTTGGAAGGGAGACTTGCTAAGCAAACCTTAATCAATGACCAACACACCTTATTTTTACAGCTAAAACTGAAACGAAAAAAATCAAAAAGGACAGCCGACAGGTGTTATCAATTAAATATATATGATCCAAGTTTTGTTATATCGATTAATTAAAAGTGCATGTAACCGGAAAACCAGGTTCCAAGTAAGGTTTTTATTGAATTGATGACGTTCCTCCACTAACTAGAAAGCAGTTTTTAGTTTGGGATTAGTTTATACACGTTTGCATAAAAATAAAACCGCGGCTATTTGCACAGCTGACGTCATATGACGGATAGACGGCACAGTGCAGTTTATGGCTATTTGCACGGTCCCGTGTAGATAGAATCCAAGCTATTTCCACTGCTGATGTCATAGCAAAGGGCGTCACTTCGCAACAGAGCCGTGTAAACAAGTGCTTACAGTATTTTTAACGGCTTTATACACTAATTGAACGGTGAATTAATTTCGTTGTTACTTTCGGACCTCAGTAATTTGAGTAAAGACGTGGGGAGGGTTGTTGAAGGTGTGCGTGGTGTATGTATTGTATGGAATCCATACTAGAAGCACGACTCGAAAAATACATGCGGGCCAGTGGCAGAGGTTTCTGCGTAGAAAACTTTATGTAAGGAGTGGAGACTGGGGTATGGGAGGTGATAGGTGGGGTAGCTTACAATTATCCACCTCTGGAAATATTGCCTGCCCTGTGACGTCAGCCATGCAAAAATAGCCATGGTTTTATTTCTGGGCAACCATGTAAATAGCCATTGCCTTTTATTTTTAAAGTTCCACAAAACGTCTTTAATTCATGCCGGCGCCGAGTATGTGTACATCTAGTTTCATCAACAAATAGAACAGTGTCAGTGAGTGTTCATGCATCGCTTGTGGTGCATCCATATGCACAAGAGCATGAGTACATCTAGGTGACAATTCCCCGGCAAAATCCTGGTTTTAATAGTGACAAACATCATTTTATCCACTCACATAAATTTGATTTGGAAACTGAAAGTACAAGTTCTTGGGGGTTCTTTGGCATGTGTTTATCATATAAGTTTATGCTATTCGCCTTTGTATTGTTCTTTGCATGTGCAAACCCCAGACATCTCTAGGGTCATTATGTCCTGAAAGTAAAAACAAGGCAGACATAACTGCATCAAAACTTTATTGGGCTTTAACATTCTGGACATATTTTCTGTCCAAACAAGAAACAGAGTTTGAGTAATTCTGACGGTGAATGGATGACTGAAAAGAGGGAAAAACAGAAAAGCTAGGAGTAGGATACACATTTTGTGATCAACACATTTCTACATGGGATTAGCAATCACAGACTTCATAACACTGTTTCATGCCTGCTTCATAAGATCAGGTATCACAGATGTCCAAACAAACATGACTGCAGCTTAACTTGCCAGACATTTGCTTCTTGGTATGTTAAGCTATATTAAATGTATATCACTAGAGTCTGATAAAGCCTTGAAAGCTTCACCAAACAGTGATCTTCTAGAATGTGTCAGAAATCTGACATTAAGATATTCTTCTTTAAAGCAGTCATCAGTAGTGCATCACAACATAAAATATTTTACATATTACCATTTACTTCTATGTTTCTTAAAAAAAATTATTTTTCTCCTCCAGGGAAATTTTGTTTCAGTTCCTAATGGTTCTGTGTCAACAGTCATTTTTTTCAATGCTATGAGAAATTTGTGTTAGAGAAAATTGGTTTTCTCCTGCGATCTAAAATAGTCCTTACATGACTACTGCTACTGCAAGAGAACAGCAGCAATGGTAAACATTGTGGGGCGACAGGCTATGAATGGTAAACCATATACAAGAACAGGAAGATAGTTCACAATCTTCCCCAGTCCCTGTTCCTGCCTTCTAGAATAAAAAGGAAATTCAGCCGCTGAGATTTGATCTTTAAAATGTGGTCGTATAACTATCGATTTACAATATGGAATTTAGTGTTTTTCTGTTTAATATATACAATTTTGTACTAAAATGTTACCCCTGTTGCTAAAAATTTATGTTTGAAATTTAGTAATTGATAAATAGAGTCATAAATCGTTTTCATGTTACCAAACTCTTGCTGAGGAGATACCAGCAGATGAAATGTTGTTTCCTCCTACTGTTTTCTAAACATTCAGAAACAACATAAAGCTTAAACTAAATCTAGGGAATGGGAACATTCTTTGCCATGAAACGGATGCTGGAACCTGAAAGACATAACACAAACAACAGAAACACTGGATTCAGCATACACATCCTTAAGGTGACTGGCAGGCAGCTTCCTCCTCCTTGCCCCCACGTAATGACATTCCTGCGTTACTCTTCATAGTTTGGCTTTAGCAGTTTCTGTGGTTTTAAGCTTCATGCCGCTGAGAGGAAACAACTTGTCAAATATTTCATGCAGAACTGTTTTTAGCTGATCAGTTCATACATGAATACAAAGTATGGTAGTGACACTTTTAAAGACTATTTTTCTAAATATGAGAATGTTTCTAACAAACCAATTTTTGATTTCAATTATTTTGTCACCCCTCTTTTTCTTTCTGCCATACCGCTGCAGACTTTGCAAAATGTGGTGTGTGTAAAAGGCAGAGAAATAGTAGTAGGGTTGGAGTGGCTGGCTGGCTGCTGCTGGTGTTTTTCAAAAGTGATGACCCTGCAGGGGTAGGGCAGTTCTTTCAAAACTATTTTTGGTGTTTGTACGGGGGAAGGGGTGGAATGGTTGACATTTGCTGTTGCCAGTAAGCTCCAGTATGACCAGTCTCTCACTCCTGAGGGGCACTGGCGCTGGCTGTGACCACCGTAGCAGCCTCTTTGGCCTGATGAGCATGTAGCACTGCTACTGCCTCCTCCACCTGGCAAACATCAAGTGTTGGCAAATCAGTTTGGAATACATGTATGTTTATTTGACATACAGTGTACTGAGTAAATTGCCCAGTGATGCAAAACCAGTCCCAGTCTTGTATCAGCGACAGTGCCAAGAACATGTGTGAACTGATGCTATCACCATTATCTGGGACTATGTGGGAAGAATGAGGTCTGTTTTGTTCTTCAAGCATTGTTCGTTTAATAGTACTATACTAATTCTAGAATAAGGCTTCAGGAATCAACTACTTATAAATACCTAGGGACCTTCGTCTAGCATATTTTTATACTCATGTACCTTCAAGCTGTGTTACAATAGTTTGGTTATCTTTGGCATGGCTATTTACTCAAGAAATTTCACAATGTAGATGGAAGAACTAAAATTACCCCTTTTTATTTACTAAACCACAGAAGTTTTCAGAAAGAAATTTTGTTGGTGCGATCAAGAAGGAAAACTTATACAAGGGAAGTAGCTTGTGGCAGCCAATGTTTACGTGTCTTGATAACTTAACTCCCTTGAATAATAGCGCTCTGCATGGAGCAGTTTGACGCACCATGAACTAACGCATGTTGCTTTCAACCAAATGCTCATTCCTCGAAATACATCTAGGGAGAGGTAACCTATTTTCTTTTTCTAATGGCAGTAGAGAATATAATTAGTCACATATTCTCATATTCTTTCTCGTCGCATTCTTTGACAATAATGTTTATGGCTGCAGTTAAAAGCATTTTGCAGAGTTCTGCTCCTAGCGGGAGAAATATTTTGCTTGTAGGCGGCATACGTCAGTACTTGATGTTCAGAGGTGAAAAAACAGTTATACTGTATATAAGCAACTGTTTAAACTGTAACACCTTGCGGAGGCTGTATGCACAGAACGTGCTAAGTAATAGTCTGGGACGATGAGTTCATACCTTGGCCTTCAGGGACTCTGGAGATTCGAGCATGTGCAGAAGCTCCGAGTTGTCAATTTCCAGCAACATTCCCGTCACTTTTCCCGCCAGGGCAGGGGCCATTCGTCGGATGAGGGGGAAAAGGCGCTCGCCTAGAATCTGTTTCTGCTCCTGGGGTGGGGCCGAGGCCAGCAGTGCCGCCGTCAGGGGCTCCTGGCTGCTGAACGTCAGACCGCCAGCCTACAGACACGTCAGATCGGCGTAACGTCAGGGCCGCATTCTTCACACACCAGCACAGCTATGCAGTGACTTCACAAGACCTTGAATCGACTGCGCGATCTCTGGCGCCACCACCTAGCGTTTAGTTTCTGTGAGCGATCCTGGGGTCTGAGTATGGCATGATCTGCAAGGCCTCTGTCAACTTCGTGTTTGGTTTTGACGACACCATTGTCTTACCAATGAGTTTAGGTTAATGCACAAGGCGTACTCGACGAATTTATAGCAAAAGGTGTTTGGCGTGGTCACCAAAGAGGCAGACGATAACACGATGCCGTCAAAACCCCTAATCTGTTTCAGCATATGCCTGTTCCCGTATATGCATGATCTGATTTCTTTGAGGTGTCTACGAACCTGCTTTCGCAGATACACGTCAGTTCCAAACATCAAGACTCTTTACGTTTTTTGACCAGATGAAATGCATCCTAATTTTTCGAACTTCTGTGAAGTAGGTGCATATTCCTCAGGCAAAAAAGAAAAAGTGCTTAACAGGCAGTCTCGCTGTGGAAACACTAAAAAGCATTCCGTACAAAGTAATTGATGGGTTAAATCCTAAGTTCTATAAGAAAGTTTTGTTACCCCCTCCCCCTCTCGATTTAATGAGCATCACGTTTCCCACCATTTCCTTTGTTCCTGTAATAACAACCATACTCATGTGTCGCCTGTCCACGACTCGTGTCTGAGAGCGATGAACGTTTCTTTCTCTATCCAATAACAACCGCCCCTTTGTTTCTCTTCCTGTAATTTGTTGCTGTCTGTCGATTTGTAACGTCTGGTTTTATTCTTCAGCCGCAGAGATAAAAATACAAAAAAAAAAGAAAATTACAGAATAATGAAATGACAATAACAGACAACGTCGGAAGCTTCACTTCGTGACATTGAGGAAATTGAGAAATTATTGCGCCTGCAGTCAACTTTTCGATCCCAAAAGGCAAGCTGTCGCTGACCTGCTGACTGACATACTGCAGCGTCTGGGAAGCCGGATTGCGGAGGTGCGAGGCCAGCTTGTATGTGGTGCGCGGGGGCGGCACAGGCTGGGTGGTCACCACAGTGGGTGGGGCGGTGGCGGCCGGCACTATTGCTGCGCTGCAGTGGGGGGCTGCGGCCACGACGGGCGGGGTGGCTACCGTCTGCCCCATGATGGCCCGAGCGTGGGAGTTGGCAGCCGGCCCCGGGGTCTGGGCACCTCCTGCAGTGCGATTACGGTGAATGGTTGGCGTTTGGGGTGTCACAGTTTGATAGGCTGCAGCGCACAGATTACACAATCAATCAATCAATCAATCAATCAATCAATCAATCAATCAATCAATCAATCAACGGATACACAGCACACGAACAAAGGAGAAACAAACGATCGATCGATTAACGAAGAATCGAACGAATAAGAGGATGAATACATGAAAGCACGAATGGACGAATGAACAGCCAAATGAACGAACGAAGGAATGAATGAGGTAAATTCCACTGGAGATGATAAAGTAAGAATGAAGGGTCAGAAGTTACTTTGAACTGACTTTGCTGAGCTGGTTGGGTCACCCGTGACTGGTTCTGCCAGCACTGTCCCCTGCGGACCTGAGGCATCTGGGCAGGGGCAAAGAACCCCCTCTGAGCCTGGGGCACGGTGGGGATGAAGTAGCCAGCGCCGCTGGGCTGGAACATCTGGTTGGCGAAGGGCTGACTTGTCTGCCACACACAAGTTGCAAATGTTTGGGAGCTTTGTTATTTTCTTCGGATTTTTTTGGTTATGTTCGAGTTTTTTTATGTTTGTATGTCTGCTTGCGTTTTGTGCATTTATGTTTGTGTTCGTGACTGAGTTTTTATATTGGTGTTCTTGTGTTCCCTTCGAGCTGTTCATTGGTCCTAACCAAGCCTAGTCTGGAAGACCGCTGGACACTACGCGTTTACGCATAGAGCATAGAGCGTTTACGCACTGAGCGTTTACACATAGAGGAAATGCGCATATAGCTCGCGTACATGGCAGACGGTTGTCCCGCGACCTGTTTTTAGGTCGTCGGCGAGTGTATGAGACCGCCACTTTTCTGTGGGCCAGCATCTCGATCATCTCCTCTCCGTACCTGGCTCTTTGCCTAACCGCAGATTTCCGCGTTGTTGGAAGTAGGCTGGTAGCAGCGATTTCTCGTTCTATCTGTGTTCAGTCTGTCTCACCTGCCTGCCCACGTTGACTCGAGAAGCCAGGTAGGCCCGCCTGTCCTCCTTACGCTGAGCCAGAGCCACGTACAGAGGTTTGGCCACGATGATGCGGCCGTTCATTTCCGTCACGGCCCGCGTGGCCTCGCCAGGGGAGGTAAAGCAGACAAATCCGAACCCCTTGGAACGCCCTGCTTCCATCATTACCTGCCATGCGAGACACTGTTGGCGTGTACATATGTACAACTGGCACGCAAAACGTGCTCGAACAGGAGAACCTCAAAGAAATTTTCTACTCGGTTGCCACACATACGTAGTTACATGCTCATATAACAGCAATTTCAAGTTAATTTCAAATGATTTAAGATCTTTCACCTTTGTAGCATATGTTCAGTCCCAAAGCCGTTTTAGTTTACGAATACAGAGCTGTAGTGAAAATGCCAAAATGTCTGCCATCATCTGTGAGGGCGTGTACATGCAAGCAGTTAAGGGAAAGAAAGTATTGTTTGTTTAGTGTTTTACTCCTAGTCACCGGCAAGGCTATATACGGCAAGCAGCTGGTGTATTAAACAGGTGCACATATGCCCGAAGGAAACCCATGGACAGGGACTCCAGGGAAAATTTGCGTATCTAAGATCCACGATCCTCGATGGATAGTAGCAAACGCTTAAATATCGTTAAGCTTACGTCCCACTCAAAGAAAGAAGGAAAGAACAAAGAGATATAAAACGGAAGAGATGAGAGGAAAACCTTGGCGCTGGTGATGGTGCCGAACTGCGCAAACTCTTTGTGCAGCCGCTCGTCATCGATGACTTCATCGAGGTTCTTGACATACAGGTTCACGCCCTGGAAGCGTCCCACCCTCTCCGTCTTCAGCTTCTCAAACCTGTCCTTCAGCTCGGCTTGTCGCTCGGCCTTCTTCTGGGCGCGGCCGGCAAACACGATTTTGCCGTTGATCTCGGTCCCGTTGATGGTTTGCACGGCCTGCGTCAGCCATAGGAAACACATAGAGCGGCTACAGACATGCGCAGTGTGCAAAAATTGACGACCGAGAGAGATTGATTCGTGTCGTACCATCTGTGAATTTTGTGCTCACATCATAGGGCGACGTAGGAACGAATTTACGCAAGTAAAAACCCAGGGCTGGCTTGCATGAGCGTTCTTATCTCTTGCTCATTCGTAAAGGTGCACGTAAAATACGGGGCGAACGGGCCTCACGACCGCTGTTATGACCGGAAGAGCAGCTACGAACGCTCATGTAAGCCAGCCAAGGAACAGAATACAGATTCTATGGGCAGAAAGAATGCTTAGTGGGAAGACGCGGGTACGGTGAATTTATTGATAACAAGCAATTCAACCTGCTTTGGCATTTTTTTTTGTTCTAGTCTGTACGCCATTCTCGCGTGAACACAAGCAAAACAGAAATAACACCACGTGTATCTTTCTTGGCGCATCTACCCATTCTTCATGTTGTCCTTTTCTCAAAACGCTTACTTTTTCTGCTGCCTCTGGCTCCTCAAAACTCACAAATCCAAAACCCCTGGAATTTCCCTGGTGATCAGTCATAACCTGGAAAAAACGAATAACGTACATCTTTAAAAAAAAAATTCATATCTAAACTCCCACCTCAGCCTTCATTGTTACGTGCTTGCCCAGGTGTGTGGGTGTTCACAGGCGGGTTTGCTAATTTACACTTTTCCCTTCTACACTGTTTTATATCTACCATAATGCGCGAAGCACATCTTTTCTCGAACTGATGTGTCTTCTGAGGAATCGTACTTACAGCACACCACATCCACTGTAGGGAGACTAATAGGTTCCACCGTTCTAACTACCTATAACTAGTTGCTTCCCTTACTCCTCTCAAAGTCTTGACCCGACGTTATTCGGACTACACAACTTGTGGGATTATAGGTGCCGAAAAACGTTTAATGCGGATTTATTCAATTTCTACAAGTACACGCGCAGTTTATAACATTGCTTCCAGCAACAGCGGTCACGCGACAAAACTGACAAGCATAAAATATTGACATTCATTCTCAGAAAGCAGGTTGCCATACTTAAAAAATGTATGCAATTTATTTTTAGAAGTCTAAAGTACATCTTCCGAGGTGGATCAGCCCTAGTCTCATTGCACGATAAAAGACAATAAGTGTGTGTGTGTGTGTGTGTGAGAGAGAGAGATTTATTTTTTCGTGGTTAATAGAATAAGCAAACAATGATGTTTATATCCAGCCTTCGTACTCTGAAGAGGGAATCACCCACGAGAAAAAGTGAAAAATTAAAAGGACAGCGATACAGGAACAACAAATATAGTTACAGGATGAAATAAAAGGAGCATAGCGTGAGAGAGAGAGAGAGAGAGAGAAAGGGAGGGAGGAGTGAGAGAAGCGGTTAGGAGAGGGCAGACATGCACACAGAGCCCGAGTCATAAACAGAGACCTTGGCACTGATGATCTTGCCGAAGGGCTCGAAAAGCTGCCTCAGCTTGTCGTCATCCAGTTCATCACCAAAGTTCTTGATGTAGACGTTGTTAAACTTGCGCACCTTGTCCCCCATCAGCAGCAGGCGCTCCTTGCGTGGGATGAAGCGACCCACAAATCTGCAAGACCATTTGCACCGACACAGCATCCAGCATTATTGTTTAGTCCGACTCCTTTCGACAAAGCGAGTGTCATTCAGTCAAGCCAACTAAAAAACAGTTTTAAAAACTGGTTAGCGAAGGGTTTGCCCAAAACAATCGTTTACCAGACAGGTTTACCAAACCGTTTTTGTATCCCGTACGGCATAGCCTTCACTGGCGGGTTAACTCCGGGTGAGGGAGTTGGCTGGTAAGCCAGACTCGGCCCGCAGGCCGTTTTTGGTTAGTGGCCGCCCTGGGGGACACAACTCACACTTTCTTCCCGTTCAGCAGCATGCCGTTCACTTTCTCGATGGCCTGCCGGGCAGCGTCCTCTGTCTCAAAGTGCACGAAACCGTAGCCCTTCGATCCGTTCTCATCACAGGCAATCTGAGCACAAAGCGTGGACGTTCATTTAGCGCCACAGAACACTTGCTTCAATCCACACCCTGATGTGACGGGAAAACCATTCATGTTCAACATATCACTGTTCATTTGAATATATATGTACTGTAACTGCTTATGCAATGACATTCGGGTATGTCGAAAACGTGGATAGAGAGCGTGTGCATGAATATATTGGAAGAATTATGTACTGGAGGGCTGGAGTAAAAAAAAAAGGGGTGGGGTGGGGGAGGACGGAGCAACAACAAAGAGACCTTGGCCAAGCGAGACTTAGACAGGAAGTCGACGTTTCAGGGCATAACCCCTTCGTCAGAACGACACAAACATATAACAAATAACAAAGAAAATGGTCACTTAGCTGGCAGAGACGCTGGTAGAAAGTGTCCTTCGATCATGAGCCAGCATCTCTGTCAGCTAAGTGGCCATTTTCTTTGTTATTTTTGATCTCTTTGTCTCGTCCTGAAGAAGAGGGGTCATGCCCCGAAACGTCGACTTCCTGTCTAAGTCTCGCTTGGCCATGAGTCTATCAATCTTTGGCCAAATTTTTTTTTGTTGTTACCTTACCCCAACCAGCAGTCACCTGTTTGTTTTCTATATAAAAAATTAAACAGATGGTCAGACGAATAGAATAAAAGAAAGCAGGTGTGTGTGTGTGTGGACGAATATCCCTGCCCAGTTGGTTATTAATATTAGATCTTTCGAGCAGCGCCCTTTGGTTTTTGGTATCACTTCCGTTTACAAAAAAAAGTCGCAATGTTACTTCTAGTTGCTCTCTTACATCTAGGCTGTTCTTTACTGCTGAAATTGTCTGAAAAACGAGAATAATTCCATCTCTTGATGCTAGAATTGTTCTTATTTACCTTGCATGACATAATGTTTCCAAAAGCAGAAAAGGTGTCAAACAGGGCTTTGTTGTCAATGCCTTTGTCCAGGTTTTTGATGAAAACATTCCCAATGCCAGACTTGCGTAGCGAAGGGTCTCGCTGAGACCACATTATCCGGATAGGTCTTCCCTTGATGCAGTCGAAGTTCATTGTGTCCAATGCTCTCTCAGCTTGACGAAAGAATTAAAGAAAAAAAGAAATTACCCAAAAAAGCGGGAGACGAGGGTGTGCGTGCTATGTTGCGCTTTGTTCAACAGTCCCGATCGTGCGTTAATTCTATCGATCCAAGCACGATGACGAGAAAGACGCTTAGCATCTTTGTGACGAGGCCACCAAAGTCATTACCGGGGAAATACGGATAAATGTCTAGAGTAATAGTCCCTCCCAGCCATGTAATCTTACCGATCATGACTGAAATATTTAGAGTACAATTATCAGCCTCTCACTACAAGTTTGAAGTGCTGCCAAAGGCGTTTCAGTAGAATATCATAATCTCTGTCGTCCGTCACGTCTGTCGCTCACTCTCACAAACATGCATGCACACTCCCAGTTCTTTTTCATGAGTCTATCAATCTTTGGCAAAAGGTTATGCTTTTAAATTCGGTAAATGGTAAAGTGGAGATTCTGGATACCCGTTAAGTGCCCATAAACTTACGACAAGGGAATCAGGCAGTATTAAAAAACAAAAGCCTGTTCAATACCGTTTTAACCTGGAGTGCCTGCGTGCGCGTGTGTGGTTTCAAATAACGCAAAATCTGAATCAGAAATGCGGACATCTTTGTCATCTAACGCACTCTGGGCTCACTAACATAAGACTAATAATAAACCAAGGTTATGTTAAATTAACCTAAAAGACTGCCTCGAGATTACGCTATTAAACAAGTGGCTCCTGTTGCAACATTTGTCTGTTAAAATAGCCATTCCGAGTGCATTTTTCTAGTTTGCTATAATGGCCCTGCCATCTTTAGCAATGGATTCCTTTTTACAGCAGGAACAGAGGATAGGTGCATTATGGATTATACATTCTAAAGGTAATCCAAAATGAAACAGAAACAAGTTTGCTTGGAGGGAATCGCAGTCTCTCGTAATAGTCGTAACAGAAGAGGGTCAGTTATGCTAGTATGCTTTAAGATAAGCCCGTGTATTTAAATACTTTTGAACGTTCTGAGCATTATAATTTTTATAAGCGTATATAGTGTTTGTTTATACATAGTCATATGTAGTTATATAGATATAGACTGATGGTGTAGAACAAGCAAACTAAAAGATAGAGAATGGAAGGAAGAAGGAACGAAAGATAAGAGAAAAAAAATGTTTGGCGTCTAGTCATTTAAATAACAGGGAAATGGTTTCTACTTTGCTCAGAGAGAGTGAGAGGAAGAGACCCAATTTTAAAGACTATTTTCTGTAACTTATAAGGAATTGTCAGACTGCTATTGTTAAACTGGATGACCGTTATTCAGGAATGCATGTCAGTGTCAGAAACAAAGTTTTCCCAGACCCGACAGGCACACTACAAACATGTTGCTTACCATCAGCTGGTTGCTGAAAGTTGACGTAAGCATACCCAAGAGATCTTCGAGTGATCATGTCCCTGCACACGCGGATGGAAAGAACAGGCCCAGCCGTGGAGAATTTCTCAAACAGCATCGCCTCCGTAACATCCGGATGCAAGTCTCCCACGTAGAGGGACGCCATCGGGTAACTAGGAGCTGCAGGATTCATCCCTGGGTCGCAGGTTACAGAGCCCTTCTCTTCTTCGGAATTTCACGGTTTCGGCAGTACACGTTTTTCTAAGTAAACTTTATCTGTTAATTTTTCCCTCTACGTTTGACAGTTTTCCGATTTTTTTGTAAATTTTTTTTTGTTTTCGGTTAGATTTCCGAGATCTTTTGCGAATGTTGTACGATTTGTTTCTCAAACGCCCTGTCTGACAAAAAATTCTGCCATGAAACTGACGATAATCGACGGCAACCTACCTAACGCTGCATTGAAGATGGCGACAGCTAATATTTTTTTGGCTGACTGTTTGGAAAGGACCTTGTACGCACAGCTTGATCCGAGACAAAAATATAGTCCTCAGAATTTCTAGAAATAGACAATTTTCTGGTGGTCGTTATGACGAAACATCTGATGTGTATGCCAAGAACACTACAGTGTATTCAGTTAATGAGTGCTGCGTGTTGACTTTAAGAGCTAAACAAAAACGGAAGGAATTAAAACCGTTACTGCCTTGACGTCAAATTATTTGTAGCAAGTTGTGTAGGAATATTGTCAACACGTTGCGTAATTTCCTAGCAATAAGTACTCGTATTGTAGGGGACAGGGGAATGTTCAATCTCAACTTCTGAGTCAGAGCCGAAGATAAATAGTAACTTGAAATATGTACTTTTATGCAAGATAAATTTACAGCGCACGACTCCTTAAAAGATTCTTCCTGATCTGTTTGGAAAGAAGGGAATTGGAGACAAAAGGTGTAGTGCTTTGACTTAATCTGCCATTTCAGCGGAGAGATAATCTGCAGATCTAGATCAAAACTAAGTTTTCTCCTTTTTTAACGAATTTCCTAGGTCTGCAAGTTATAGCGGGAATACAGAAATGCGAAAACTGTATAAAGCTTGTTCCCATTTATTTTCGCACTTGGGGAAAAGTTAGACACCATTAATGCAGGCCTACACCAGTTAGAACACTCCTGACCATTCCATGCATGCGTCACCTAAAGGCAAGAAATGAGGAGAAAATCTCGCTGCAAAGAAATCCCCCGGGACCCTCTGCTCTCTTCTGCTGTGAATTCTCTCTTGCTGCGCCGCGAGAGGGGATCAGACAACACCCAAACAACTATTTTCGCTCTCCGCGCGGGAGGGACATTTCTGGCGTGTAGGCAACGCATGTCTTTGCTGTCTTTACTGGTACATCTCGTGCGGATTTCTTGCAAATCACAGACAATACATGCAGAGTCTCATATGAGAAACCTTGATCATTACCGATCGTCCCCAGAAAATCTCGTTTTGAACCCATTCAGAGTAATCTCTATATTATATGAATGTCTTGACTGACTGCAGTTATTGCTAGAATTACTTCTGGACTCTGTATGCTTTATTCAGAATCCATGCAATTACCAATTATTCTTTATCGATTCAAGGACAGCGCACCTCCCGCTGGCTTTCTATTATGCTTTTTGTCACTCCTTTAGTATTATAAAAAGATGTCCCTTACATCCACTGCATTTTTTATCTCTTGTCTTGGTGTTTGACGGAAAAGAGACCTTTCATATTTCCTGTCTAAGAGATTTCCTATTTTTATCATGCACCGTGGCAAATACCAGTCAATCAATCACACGGTAGAAAGTTTGCTGATCAACTGCATGACAACGTCCAAGTGATGTAAATCAGCAGGGCCGGAGATAATACAACTCATCATTGATACAGAAGACTAACAATTAAATAACGATAAAGACAAATTATTTAATAATCAACACGTGCTTCGGTAACGCGCAGTGTTAATCAGCAGTATAGTGAAGTGCATAGATATAATACAGCAATACAAGCTGCATGAAATACCCAGTGACAATACAGCAACGTGTAACAGTGACCAGTAAAAAGACATACAACTCGATCCATTCAGCAATGCACTAACGATACTGTTAAGCCATCCAAGTCAGGTGTTTGCGTGTATGTGTGTGGGTGTGCGTACATGCTTGCGTTCGTGCGTGCGGCGGGAGGGGGTGTTTGGGTTTTGCACGAACATCTTACTCCATTTTCGCCAGCAGCAGAAATGACGGACTAGGCGTCAGGGCCTTACATTGCTGCAGCGTCGTAAATGTAGTCCATGGGAGGGCACATAAAATATGTGCTCGCTAAGCCGTTTATTCCAGCAGTGTCGGGAGATGCGAGCTAGCTGCCAAAGATTTTTCTTTCCGCGTGCAGACTCTCCCCTCATTGTAGGGTTATGCTTGTGCAGCATGCAGTGCACGTGTCCTCGGACTAGGGGAAATTATCGACTTCCTATCCCTGGAAAGCATCAGCCATCTTTTTGTTGAGAATAATTAGTTTCTACATGGGTATGTTTGGCCACGCAGAACAACCATCAACAAGAGATCGCGCACCTACTGTCGAGGTTCACTCACACTGGGGAACTCATATCAGAAAAAACATACATTTTCCGTTTCTCTTTAATAATCTTTGGATTTACAACGGCAACAGAAACAACACCAAGGAACAACGACATTTAAAATAATAGGAATCAAAAGGTTGGATTTAAAGGACTCCAAATATTTTCAGCAAGAAATAGAACGAAAATATACCGTTCAGTTTAACTGTCCGAACATTATCGGCTAGGTGAATCTAATCGCAGCCCCAGGACAATGCCTGTTGCCTCAGTGCGGCTTTCTATACATTAATGGCGATGTTATCCGGTTATAGTGGTGGGAGCATTTCTTTTGCGCTGCCTGCCGCCATATCGACTTGTCTGTCTGTGCAGTTACCGGACATTTTAGGCCGCATGCGTACACATCCCAAGAAATAACCGTAAGGGCTACCAAAAAATCAAACTGATTTTGAAATGTAAACAACTGTTTAATCAAAGCTTTATGACCTTAATCTTTTCCGTTAGCTCAAAGTTAGTTAAAATCCAACAGAAATGAGGTATGCCATTTTGTTCAGGTGAGGGCACTCGTGTGAACCCCTTGTTTTCACCATCAAAATAAGTTCAAGGTCAAAGGGAAACACCTGATCTAGAATTTAAGAGCGCGTGCTTCCCGCGTAGACAGCACCCGGTATTGTAAAGGGCGCTGCCTTACTGGTACTGGCACAATTCGACTACCAAAGGCATGCCTTACTGGTGAGGTATTGGCCGGCAATGTACCGTTCTCGACCCAATCTTTTTCTTATATTCTTTACGCATTATCCATTTCAGTTCATTTCAATGTTCGCTTCATAGTGCGACATCACGGCAAGCCAGCCAATCAGTGCTGTCCTGGAGCTGCTATTAGAGTCCCTCGTTATCGTATACCGCTGCGGTCAAGACCAGAATTGCAAGAGAAATCACTCTAGATGATGGAACATCGGTCATATTTTTCAAGAATTTTGCGGAAGCACGTGAATATGTCTGCGAGAGTGTCTGGAGCAAATGTTGAAGCCAGAAGTGGCACCAGACACAGACGAAGGCCACGCGATCTGAATGACAAAGCAAGAAAGTGGAGGGCAGAAATCGCTTGTGTTAGTTTTGAAAGGGCAGCTAAGACTGCTGGGAAAAGCTGAGTGCGCCAGAATGGACGCCGTTAGTCAGAGGAAATTTACTGACCTGACTTCGTTCTCCTCTTCGATTTTCCGTCCTGCAAAATATTCATCCGACAAATGTATTGACTGCGATGTCACACCCATTTGTAGCTTGACGTCCACTAATTTGCACAAGGCACGCAATTCTTCAGCCATATAGAATCCTACGTAGTAAGTGTGTACACATGCACAGCGATCGAGGACCTAGTTAACCTACCTTGAAATTTCCTGTACTTTTCAGACATACTGGAACACTGCAGCAGAAACAGCTGAAACAAGGACGTGATAAAATACGGCTGAAATAACACGGCAGAGAGAAGTTCCCCTAGTCATAGTACGCAATTTTCTTGTAATTAGCAAGGTCCACACACACACGCACACACACAATGACAAGGTTTATTTCTTTGAGCGGGGTGGGGGTGGGGTTTGGAGAATGATACAATACATACAAATAAGCATTTCAAAAATTAGTTTATCCGTAGTGTAACTACATAGAATAAAAGGGTTACATACACGTATTTATCAGGAGACGTTAATGATTAGAATTCTGAGAAAACGAGCTGTCTTGGCTAAGATTTTTTTTAAAGGTAATCGGTGTAATTTGTAGGCATTGGGGTGTTTTCTAAAGGATGCAGGTCTGAGTTCGTTACGTTCATTGTTAAAGTTACCGCAGTAAAGTAGGCTGTGGAATTCGTCACCAGTATCGTGTCTTTTACTGACACTGCTCTGCTTCAGACCGAGGGGACAGAATTACGCCAATCATCTCCCATCCACCACGAACACGCGCGGTTTCAACTTCATATACACGTATACTCTGTAGCGCTTTCACCATTTTACAGCTCATACCACTTGTATAACGAACATTCAAAGCTTTTCACAGCCTTTCAGCTGTGACCTTAAAGTCAATAAAAGCAACACGAATCTTTGTATCACCAGCTGGTTATGCCCAGCTGCGGGAAGTGTAAGAATGTTGTCAACAATACTTTTTTCTTTTTCTTTTTAAGTAAACCTTCCTGTTCTTCTCCACTCCACTTCTCCAATTGACTTGGTAATGCCTTTGTCAGGGACAAAACTGTACAGCGTTCTGCAAATATTTAACCACCAGTATCTGACGGATATCCTTTCTTGTATGAAGTCTGTATGATGGACAGTGACCCTTTTTCTGCGGAAACAAGCTTTTGTCAAACAAATAGTTCAATAAACTTGTCAAAAACAAGGCAAGATTTACTCCATATATGTTTTTAGAACTCTCCAACTATATAATCGTATCAGTGCTGGCACCCTGTTGTGTTTTAACAATTTCATGGCGGTTATAATTTCCTGGCTTGTAATTGGCTGGTTTAAGGATGCCATATTTACTATTCTCTATCACTTTCTTAAACACTTGTGGTACAATCGGAGTTTTCACGTGGTGTGGAATTAAATACAGAAGTAAAATTGTTATGCCATTCGTCTTTATTAACAGTACAAGCTCCACTGGTTGCAGGGAGAGCCGAGGATCCTACTTCAGGCGGCCAGTGGCTAGAGGTGCTAGACCCAGCGGAAATAGGGGGGGGGGGCTGCAAAGACAGATGCTGGACAGGGACTTTGTTGCAATGGCATGCGCAGATGGTGGCATTAACGACTTATGCCTTTGATAGTAGTTCAAAGTGGAATGCCCATAGGATTATGACAGGCCCAAGTTCAAGGATGTGGCGACTGATGGAACTGGTGTGGATGGCGGTGGAGGGTGTCGTGTGTTAGGAAAAAATACTGCGGCCCATATTTTATGAATACGTACAAAGTGCGTTCAACGCCAGTTTTAGTATTCAATTGCTGATCTTAGTAAAAAAAAAAAGACGCAAGACATAATGCACCCGTTGTCCAATTGCTTAAACTCTCCAGAATGAAGCAGCTTCTTAATATATATATATATGTACATCTCTTTTGATATATACATTTCCCTGAAAGAACGGTAAGGTTTTTTACTACGTAATTTCATGATCACCTGTGTGAATGGTCCATTGGTCGATCTGCTGTTTCTTTTCTCTGTTTTGTCGTAAAAGTTTTCACAAAATTGTAATTAAACAATCACAAAATATTATATTCGTAAGAAAAAGAAAGTTTTCTGACAGCGAAACATGAATTTTGAAAAAAATGTTTTTGCTGTCGTAAACCAGCCGTGTAACTGAAACTGTAGTTTTTAGTCAGAAATCTTCGTTTTGGAATGTGTTTTGAAATAAAATGGGAAAGCACCTCAGGCATAAAGCCCATGCGAAACACGATCAGTTTAATCGATTTGGTGTGTGCGCATGCGTGCGTGCGTATGTGTATTCTTAAAACAGCCAGACAAATTATTATATCCTCAAAATAGTGCCAAACATTTAAAGGTATTTCTAATCGTGTTTATTATCAAGTTTCCGTGCGCTCGAATAGTCCCCCCCCCCCACCTCAAGTTCTTACCATTCTGCTACAACATAACATGATACTCGCCCACATACAAACAAAGTTGTAATACAGCAGGTCAAACAACGCCTCTATGGACGAACGTTTCTCTTAAGTGACTGCGAAATTAATAGAAAATATTTGTGGGTTAGTGCTATGGCGTGCGCATTCCTATGTTAGGCAGCGCGGCAGCAGAAATTGTTGCTGTTGTAAAAGGTTGCAAGATTAGCTTCCTGATGAGTAAAATCAAATTTTAAAAATCTGCAAGTAACAACTGGTAGACTCTTGGCTTTTAGTTAACAGAAGAGTAGTGTGATATATGATATAATCTGTGACGTATTCTACAACATAACACGCTGGGGAGGGGTTGATTGGGCTAAATCGTCTTATTATAAAGAACCTGTATTTTGTCAGAAATATAAATACTATATAGTAGAGAGGATTATATTCTGTTCACGCTTGGCGTTCTTTGCAAATAGTCAATGCCGATATCACAAAGCAAAGCCATTTATGAGAGAAAAGAACCCGTTGAACTTGGTAGGACTGAGATCAAAGAGGTTGATGTCTTTGAAGTCTGAGATCCCAGGTCTAAAAGCGACTATTTGGTTCACAAAACCGTCTGCCTCGCTTGAAAACTACTTTCCCCCTTCTCGCCATCGTTGTATTGTAAATCGCATGAGATGATCAATGTCATAGAACTGGAATCTATCAGAAAGCATTTTGGTTTGATTATCTCCAGACAGCAGACACCTTGGACGCATCACATCTGTTCTTTGATTTTTGACATCGCACGATAGTTCAGCCTGACAGTGCAGACTTCGCTGCAATCAGGATTTATGCGAGGCATTGCCGCGGAGTGCTTATCCACTGAAGGAAAGTTACAGATGACCACACGACGCAGCCATACATTACATGAAAAATAAAGTCGTTTTTAAAGCCGTTTTCGTACATAAAAATGCCCATTAGAACATGTAACTTATGTAACTTAAGCCGTGTTCTGATCTACCAAAGATTGGCTAAGTTCGCCGAAGTTTGTGCGTTGCAAACAGAAAAATGAATCACGAAGCGCTTCTCTAGCTGGTTGATCGTGGTGCGGAAGGTTCGAGGCTGATTGAAGCATGCCCGACTGGCTGGAGATAGGTAGGTCTTTCGTGCGGAAGTGCGGAACTCTGAGCAATAAAACTCACTTGCGTTTACACCGTCTAGATTCTCTTCTGCGGCACATTGGAATTCAACAGCTACCGAAGTCGACTTCACGAACTGAGCTGCGCACTTTGTTCTCTTCGGCTACTTCAATAGATAAGAACACGCAAAGGCTTAACGGGCACGAAAACGAGATCAACATTCAAGCAACGCAGCTCTGCTTAGAAGACAGTGTCCCTCGTCATCACCGTTGGTCCTCTTGTCAAGGACAAAAGATACATCGACAAGACCCTGCGAGTGAATCAGGAAACTATCAAAACGGGACAGAAAAAATATAATTTTTAAATATAGAAAATTCCAATAGCAGGTGCGTGCGCGTGCGTGCCTTCATTAATGTGTGTGTGTGGAGCGGGCAGGGGTATGACAGCAAGAGTGATAGCGATAAAAAGAATTGTAAAGAAAGGGAAATTTCGTGTAAATGTTACTGGTCACATTTTGCGCATTTAGAGCGAGCGAGTGAGAGCGAGGGGGAGAGGGTGGATGCGTAAGCCGATGATCATATTCAAGGGGCTGAACTAGACATTTCATGGACGAAAACCATGCTTTCCAACTCTTTATTCGAACCTCTAACGCCCCAGTACGAGGCGCTGTATACCTGTGAGAGGTCTCAGTGTGTGCATAAGGCAGGTTAACATATGTATTTAATACATGGGTAAAATGCGAGACAAAGACAGCAGAATACCTCTGAGCTTAAACAGTCATTTGTCCGAATTTATTTTGTTAATGTTAAGAAATGTACAGAATTCACAAATCGGAAAGATAAACAGTTGAATGGTATAAAATTCTCAGCCAAGCAGTTTCTTCTCACTTCAACTTCTGAGTATCCGAGTGGCCAGCCTGTGGCTATGACGATCCAGACTTTAACAAATACCCGCTTCTGGACGGACTGCTCGTAGGATGCGTAATCTAGGGTACTGCCACCACAAAACCACCGTCATCACCCCCACAGCCCTCTCATTCACCCGATGCTCACAAAACGTTACAGACGCAGAGGTATCAGATATTTTCATACATGTACGGTGGTTTTGTGGTGGCAGTACCCTAGATTACCCTAGATGGTGGCAGTACCCTAGATTACGCATCCTACTAGCAATCCGTCCAGAAGCGGGTGTTTGTTAAAGTCAGGGTCCGCCAGGAGCGTGCTGGCTTCTACGGATAATGTCAGCGGCGTCCAGTAAGCCTGATTAGACTGCGTCTGACCAGAATTCGGCGCGCTGTCAGGAGCAGATAACTTCTCACTAATTTAGCAGGCGGAATAAATTGTCTGGTCAGAACCTGTAGTGTTTCGCGTTGACCAGTAGCGAGAAAATTACAAATTTCCCTGAGGCCACACAGAGACGTAAGTCGGGGAATCCGTGAACGTCAGATAACTGTATTTCACTCCAAACGCTAGCCAGATCCTTCATAAGAACGCTTCAGTCAGTAGAGAATGGCCACAGACCAAACCGCTGACAGCGGCTTACTGGAAGTTGAAGCGCTATAAGAAAAGTCATATGACAGCAGACTAGTCAGATGTCTTAATCTCTGAGATTACTTGTAGCGCCTAATTTCCCAGCAAGCTGCTGCTAAGACTGGAGAGAACCTGTAGTGTTTCACGACAAGATTCGAAGGCATTGTACATGTCCCAGAGGTCACGCGGACTTAAAGACCTCAGTCAGAAAATCGCCAGCAGGTTGAGCGTGGAGAGTCGAATGCGACCTCTCATGGCTTGGAGAATAGGTTTGGTCGCTTGGAATACAATAGGCTGTATCTGAGACAGGTCGTGTGTCATGGAATAAGACTTTGGTTTGGGTACTCGTCAGGGTTTGCTGGAAATTCCACCTAACCCCTCAACATCCGACAAGTTGTCAGCCTCTCGACCTGTGGTATTCACTTCAGAAGATGGGCTGACCTTGTAAGGAGCTTCCAAAGCTGCCCTTACTCAACTACCCTGCATATTCAAAGCAATAAAGCTGCGACACACTTACAGCTTCACTAGATTTTAAAAATGTGTGTAGTGATGTGTGATCACTCATTGTCCAGAGGACGGCAGTCACGTGTTTCTAAAAGGAAAGTTGGTCTTAATGCACTTTTGTGTTCAGAAATGGAGCTGCATAAATGATCTATTACTTCCATACAGCTTTGTAACAAATAAGCAGAGAGCTGCGCACATTAAGAAAGACGTTATACCGCTGAGCATTGTTGAAGGAGGTAACCCGCATTCGAGCGTAGCTAGTTCTTAGCTCGGCGGCTTAATATATTTTGCTGATGACGTCAGGCAATTGCCTAGAATTTCTCAACTGACATGTCTTTATTAATGTGAGTACTTGGGCTCGAACGGTGGGAAAGATTTTCATGTTGTGGTATACCTTCTTTGGCATTATTTCGGTCACATGGAAGCATGCACAATTTAGCATTCTTTGTGGGAGATGGGGGAGGGGTTTATAAATTCTTGTTACTTTTCTTCAGGTTGTGTCGGTCAAGTGGAAATTGTACGTGACTGCAAGAAAGTTTTGGTTAGTAATTTATACTGTTGGTTATTTAGTAATTTCTAGCGTCTATATTTTCTCGCGGCTTTGTATCGATCAAGCAGGAAAGTTGTCAATTGTGTTGTAAATGGAAGCACTGAGGCATTGTTCCGTTTCTCAGCGGTCCTTCCTTGGCCTACAGAAGAGTGCTGAGTTTATTATTGATTTGAAAGCCTGGGCTTTGACGATCTGAAATTCTTCGGTGCTTTGGACAGTCTCCGTGTAGCGGGTACATCGTGTGTTGGTAGGTTTTTCCGATCCAGACGTCGCCATGTGGTGATCTTGCTCTGTGGCCGACTCAGTTCCAGCCATCTATCACGGCAGCAAAATTGATGACGTCACTGATTGCTAGGCCTGACTCACCGAGAGCACTTGACCGTGCCAAGTGCAGCTTCTCAGTCTGGCAGGCGTGCATAGCTATCGTCAGGTCCAGGGCCCGGTTTCACGGAAGCTAGTTTAGGGGCAGTTGGGAGGCACTAGAAGGGACACCACAAGGCCGTTTAGAAATCAAGAGCAAAGCAAAACGTTCGCGCTTCTCTATAACATCCCTTGTAGAGCCTCTTAACCACAGTCGACCGGACTGCTCATAGCTCTCATGAATCTGGGCCCTGGAGGAGAATTCGCCGGCTGTGGACGATGGCCATGATCCCAGCGATCCATTCTTTGTTGGCTGCTCTGACGAAATAAAATCTCTCTCCTCCCTCCCTCCCTTTCTCTCCTTCTCTTTAATAATGCTGCCCCTCCCTCACCACTGGTGTGGCCAAGGATTATTTCCTGGAGTTATACATTGTGCAGACTCCATTCGACCATTTCCCACACATTAAACTGCCTGTCCGCACTGGCCATCTTACTGCAGCTATCAGTCTGCTGGTTCTTTTAGTGCATAGCTTGGTAATAGGATCCTATCCCCCTTATAGTCCACCGTCCTGATATGCACCCAGTTTGCTGAGTGACGTTAACCAACCAACCACCCAATCCTCCCTCACCATTGATGACTGAATCATAATTAATCATGTGCTTTATTTAGCTCTTAACATTGAGGAAGTTTTGTTGTTGTTCTTGCATATATAATAAAGCCAATGCGACTATAGAAGCCCTGAAACAGTGCATGATTTCTTCCCATCCTTCCCTCCCTCTTTCTCTTACACTTTGAACACATTCACAAACACGCGCGTAAAACATCCACGCTCTGAGCACAGACCAGCTCGAAACTCTCACGTGAACAGCGTAACGCCTTCTTGTGTCCAAGCGCGAGTAGAAGCCGTGAGCCAGTTACATGGCAACCGCCAGTCATTGATAAATGATGGATGAAGCTGACGGGAAGGGGGAAATCACTCTCGGACCGTTGGCAGAACCCTTGCCTGGGGACCTCCATTCTCCAAAGCCCCATATCCGGAAGGGGCGTTCCTCCGTTACTTCGAACCACTAACAATCATCGTTGTTTCTTAGGACATTCTCTTC
Organism: Lanistes nyassanus; assembly: GCA_004794575.1. Classification (NCBI taxonomy): domain Eukaryota; kingdom Metazoa; phylum Mollusca; class Gastropoda; order Architaenioglossa; family Ampullariidae; genus Lanistes; species Lanistes nyassanus. The sequence goes on along the minus strand of SMGT01015424.1, from coordinate 94,669 downwards.
TCTGAAACTATCCATTCTGTAACACGAGGCCTTTAATTATCCCTCAGGTACATGCAACACATTGGAAATTGCGAAAGTGTGCCGTTGACAACCGTCCCTGGTGCGCAGATGAACAACCGTGTAACAGTTACAGCGCACTCTAGTTCTGGGGTGGTTTGCGTGGGCGTTCGTATCATCTGTTCTTACGTAAATAAACGTACGCGATTTGCTGAGATTTGAAAGCGCTGCTTGGCAAGAGCTAGCCTGCCTAGACTTTGTACTCGATCGTCCGTCTCTGGTCAGGGTAGAGCCAAGATGTTTGCAAGTCTCCACTGCCTGCTTGTCTTTATTGATAGTGATGTATGCCTGAGTTTCACTTGTGCTTGTTGATGTTTGATTTGAAGCGACGAGGTGACAGGATGAAATCTGTTTGGTTGTGCACGAGGCCATTGCGTTGACGACGAAGACGACGACAACATCTTTATTACCCAGAAGGGAGCTCGCAAGCACCGTTTCAACCGCACAAACAAATTAAAATATGTGGGAACAAATATGCAAAATGTAAAATTTAAAAAATACAATTTCGTACATTTAATTTAACTGTTTATTTAAGGAACTACATATCGATTAAAATTATATACCCTCCCTCGCACCATCCACTGCCACCCTTTAACAAACCCAGATATTCGCCATTCTCTTCTGCCTCCTCCTTTCTGTCTCACAGTCTTTCTTCGTTCCATTTACTCACCTTCCATCTCATGCCCAGCTATCCTCCCACTGTCTATACATCGCTTAAATAGATCGGTCCACAGTAACAAAGAAAGTAACAGAACCAAATAAACTACTTAAGATCTGCAGCATTCAGAACAGAGACAACGGTGGGAATAAACGTGCGCTTTAAACGTTGCGTACAACAGCGCGTTGCACGAAAGCTCCAGTCCGAGGGCAGGAGTTGAAACCAGTCGATTGCAGGGCCAGCCTGGATACTGACCGCTTTTTTTTCTCTAAGCTCTCTTTTCGAACTGCTGGCTCACGGGAACAGGGTTTCTGCCTATCGCCTTGCTGCAAACTGTCCGAGTCTTTCTTCCATTGGTCACTGCTATGCAGAACCTCCACACAGTTCCTGCCCAGTGTTGGTAGGCGTCTGAGCCAATTTTAGTGCTCAGTCCCCTTGTGCTATGCTGACATCCTTCTTGGGGATTTTGTTGATGGTTTTCTGTAGTTCACCATAGAATTCTTCTACTTTTTCATCGTTGTGGTCTGATGTTGATGCATACACCTGGGTGATGGTGATGTTCTTGGGACGAACTACTATTTTGTTAATGTTCCTTCCTTACTATAGCTTTAAAAAAAAAAAGAAAGACTGGAAGTATTCTGAGATGTTTCTCATCGGCAGATAAAATGTCCTCAACAATGGGCATCCAGGCAGAGCGGAAGTTTGGCACTTGAGGGCAGGTGACTACGCCTGCGTTAGCAGACAAGGATATAGCTTGTACATCTCTCCAGGAGCTATGTTTGTGGCGTGCTGGTAAGGAGGTCGAGGGGTGGCTGAAGTCCAGAGCTGCTTTTGTCTGTCCGCCGGCAGCAGCACTGCAGGACACGTGAATATTTCATTCCTCCCCTAGCTGGGGGTCCCGCGGTACTGTCGTTACTCATCCTGCAGCACGACAAGCTACTGGGACAGTGCGCAGCGCAATTGACCCAAGTGCCCACGTTTCCTGTCGCAGTCAATTTTTCCAACTAGAAGCGCATTAAACTGTCGCGCTGCAACACACAGACTTCCTAAACGTCTGTCTTTTCTTGTAATCCCTTGATTATTGTTTCTGAACTAGCTAATGCATGGCTAGACAGAAAAAAGATTTGTTTCTAAACTCCATCCAGCTCACCAGCGGCATCTGTCCTTGGCCACATGCCCCTCTGGCCCCAGAGAGCTTACTGTCACTGTACGTGTTGCGGTCAGGAAGCGCAACGGATATGGGCTTGGCACCAAGACAATAAAAACCGTGGGTTATAGGTGTGACATGCCAGGCCGTACCTTAAAACTTACTGGACTCGACTTCTCAAGAATTTCTGAACAACTTTTAGGGTGATCTCGTAAATGTAGACTTAATTGAGCAATCGTCACCAAAACCTTTACTGCCTCAGGTCAATGGTTTCTACACCAGAGGGTGACGACGTTATGAAATGTTGTGAATAACTAGAGAAATCTACCGAGGGAAAAGATTCTCATACTCTGACACGTTCGCTCAGTCTCACACAGGAAAAACACTTCTTGCTCAAGAGCCCCCACCCTCGTAAAGGACACACAACTGCAGCGAACCGTTATTCAACATATATTTCAACACTAACTAACTCGACAACATCAAATATATCTACAGATTATTTACAGAGAATCACCGTGCTCATGTCTAGGGTAAGACGCTGTCTGATTACGTCATACCACGAGGTATCAGACAAGAAGATAATCAAACTCCAGAGGGGAAATCAAACTGCAAAACAGCCTATGATCCCGCTCTATACACAAATACAGTAAGTGACCGACAACAGAGCTCCTACTCTCGTCACTACTGAAACAACTACTTCTGCGATACACAATTCTAAAGCTATTCAACGACCAACAATGAAGCTATGACACTTCCACGACCAGCACTTCCCCTACCTCCTCTTGGCATACGAGCATGAAAACGCGCAGAATAACTGGAGCCAATCAAAATACAGTATCACGTAAAATATGCTAATCTCGTAGGGTCAGCACTGAAAACCTTGCAGTTTTCTGGAAGATCTTTACTGCCTATACCCCACCCCACTCCTCCCCCAACCCCCACCTATCCCCTACTCCTAGCCCCCACCCTAACCCCACCCCTTCCCCTAAATCCCCCTCCTCTCGGAACATCCCCCTCTCCCTCCCTTCCCCCCGCCCCTTGAAAGACCTTCGAAATATAGCTCGCCATTTGATTGGCTCCCCTTGTTATACATCGTAAATAGAGCTCGTCATTTGATTGGTTCCAGTTGTTCTGCGCGTTTACATGGTGATACACCCGGCCTCTAGCTTAACGTCTCCTGTCTCCGGCAGGATAAAACCACCTATCTTAAATCAACCCGAGTCCCAGACTCTAAGATAGTTTATGGCAAGAGCAGTCCTTAACTTATAAGGTGCATCCAGTAGTCACTTACGCGTCTGTTCGTTGACGTGTCGGCGAAATACTTCCAGTGTATTTAGCGTGAGAACTGGAGCTACTCTTCCAGCGGCTAAGATGGCGAGGGGCAGAGGTCCGTGGGTATACCCGTGTCAGCTTCTCTTGGTCTTCCTACTTCATCTCTCCTGTGTCTCTATCTGTGTCCGAAGCTCGATCGATCCCGAGTGTCTCTCTTTTCCCAGCTTAAGTACTCTGTGCTCTCACGCCTTAAACTCGATTAAACCGGTACTGGCCGGCCTAGAGCAGCTACCCACATAGGGTCCACCTACCCGGTGTCGAGAAAGAGAGGGCGAACAGGCTTACCTAGGAGTGACAGGTGACAACCTAGGAGTGACATGTGACACTAGGTTCATATCTCGTCTTCGGCACACGTCTTTTTATCTGCATTTCACACTTGTCTGAAGGTCAGCTGCTTGCCGAGATACAGACTCAGAAGCTAGTTTGGGGTAAACTGGTCAAACATATCCCCACACGTCAACAGTGATCACCTGTCTGTCTACCTGCCTGCGTGCCAGTTTGTCCGTCAGACTGCTACAGAAGTCGTCACGTGACGTGAACTTTCTGCACATGTTTGTCTTTTGGATTTCTTCAGCAGCGCGCAAAAAAAAATCAAAGGCTCTTTTCATCGTCTTATCATTTTCTGGAATCGACGGCACATTCCATTTTCGTAACTAATATTTTACAGGGAATGGGGCTTATACCTGCCGGCTGCAGCTTCACTCAGCATCTTCGACGTACTTAAGAACAAAAATAAATATTGTTAATGTGGCAGCTATTGGACAGAAATAACTACAGCTTTACAGGACACAGGCGCGCTGGCTGGAAAATGGCCATTGAAAAGACAAGTGCACAAAAATGACAACAGAGCAGAAATATGACAGGCAGATTCTGACGTGCTGTTGTAATATATTCTGTCAGCGCAAAGCCCCTCAGTACAGAGGTCTAATCCTGACAAATTTAGCAAAAAGTACTTAAATAAAGAAAGAGTTTTAAAAAATCCACAAGAACGACTGTCAGGTCAATGCGGTTAAAAATATCCACTCGTCATCGAAGTACAATGACTTTTGACAAAGCCAAAGCTTAATTTTTTAAAACCTTTTTTCAGATTACAGAGTAAACGTTTCAAGTAAATGTACAGAGCTTCTGTACATCTTGTCACTTCTGTTGATGTTATTTTGCCCATATCTTGCACTCGTCAGCGTAACACTTTGATTCCTCCCGTAGAATACCGTAAGACCAGAGACTGCGTGCGTGCGTGTGTGATACATATATATTCACACATACAGTCTCTATAGATAGACTGCTGATCCCCTTCCACGTAGTAATACACTTACACATCTTAATCCCTTCTACTCATAAGTGTTTTATGAGCTCTTCAGAGCTAGCTTAACTCTACATGAGGTACGATCTATTTACGAGTTTCACTACTTTGTTAACTTGAAATATAAGTACACACAGTCAGCTTAATGCAAGAATAAGTTGTTCTCTGATTATCATTATGGTTGAGCAGGATATGCCACAAGCTTAGAAATAAGGTCACTGCACTGGGGTCCACTTGTTTGTTATCAAAGTCACTCTGAACAAAACTGAAGTCTTCTGATTATCAATATAACAGAACGATATGCGTGTCTGTCTGTTCGACTGTCCGTGCGTCTAGCCGTCGGTCTTTTCGATCTCGTTCGTGCATTTGTCTGTTCGGCAATTTCTCGTATTGCGACACACATGAGTGAAAACAAGTTCCCGAAACATATATACAAAATAAATGCATGTCTTTGACTCTACTACTGCTCGCACACAAGAACGGTAACTGGACCTTGAAGTATGTTGCTGTACCTATCCCAGGTGTTACAGGTGTTACAGGTGTTACAGGCTATTCTCGGTCACAAACTCCCTCGCGAGAAGCGTCGTGCCACTCCTCCCTACGTCATCAGGCCTCGCCATGGGTGTCATCGCGCCGGTCTGAGCGCGCGGATGACTGGGTCTCTCTCTCTCCAGCAGTACTCAGTGTCACGAGTGTAAACAGGGTCACGAGTGACATCGGGTCGTCATGCTTTAGCACTGGTTATTCATGTTCCCACAGAGTTAATGGAGCGAAGCGGTTATAGATGACTACAGTATTTACAGTTTCCCCAGGCCAATTGTTTTATTGACTTCCGGAAACTGAAGTCTTCGGAAATTTTAATTACAGACCTGGTGTGTGTGTATGTGTGTTGGGGTGGGGTGGGAGATACATATGGATACATATGTAGAATACCCATAATGAAAAGGATAATTCAAGCCTACAAATATTAAGTATGTGCATATATATATAGAGAGAGAGACAGCCAGAGAGAAGAGAGAGGAGTCATACACGACAAAAAATTACTACTGATTAGAAAACAATGCCGCAGATAAAGTGCCAGATTATGAATCACTTTTGCGCATTTGCAATATCCGATTATTGTGCGCCACATGCAGTTTAAAAACATTCTAACACGGCAAAGTCCTGCACCAAGAAACACCAAGTAATAAATGCCAGCACATTTGCTTCCATTACTGCATGGCTGCCTAATGTGGCACGCGGCAAGTGGCAAATGTGCCATACGCTAACCAAACGCGCATTTTACCCCCATTTTAAGACGAGTGCTCTAGGGTGCACGCTGATGCCTTTTCGCGCTTTGATATTATGACCTGTGGGACAGGAAGTCTGTTTTCTGTCTGCGATGATGTTCTGTACACAGGGCCTAATTTTAACTTAATGCATGATTATATCCGTCACGTCCAGCCTTCCATTGTTTTCGACACGTCTCTCACTAGCAAACCCGCTTACAACATGACCAAAAATGTTCGCAGGGAAGTCTGCTGGTCGAGTCACAGACTTGCTAACGCTCTTTCCTCTAGTTTTCCTCTAGAATTTCTCCTCTCCTTTTGTTTAACTCTTTGGACCCGCAAGGACCAGCAGGGCTAAGAAACCCCAGAGGCCGCATAGATTTACACGTTAAAAAAATACCGCTTAAAAACTACCACAAGTATTATTTATTTTCTAGCGGAGCTCTCCTACAGTCAGCGGGCATCAACCTCAACCCACAACAGCTCGATCGTTCCTTGCATCAAGTGGAACTTGACCAGCTTGACCCCGGGATTAAACATGAACGGAGGGAGAAGGGGGGGTGGTGGTCTGGCCGGGGTAAGGCTACAAAGCAGCTCCTCACACATGTTCAACACAGCATAAACCTAGCGAAATCTGACTAGTGAGCATAGTCTCAGATTTAATCTAATGCTAAGCCGTACAAGGTTTTGGCAGGATCAAAAAGGCTTTAAGAAGACGAATCTTTCACAGAATTAGATTTAGCAAAGATCATGTTAAAAAAATAGACGATCTATCTGTTCCCTCGAATCTAAGCTTTCCTAGGCGATATACACACTGACAAATAAACGCGTCCTGTGTTAATGCCAACCTCGATTAAATCTAGACTGGCTAGACTGTAGTGTTAAGTTTTCGTAAAGTTTTCTCATCCAGAAAAACAGGTCTCTCTCTCTCTCTCGACTTATCTTTGTGACGGTGTGTGTGCGTGCGTGTAATGGGGTAGGGGGAGCCCATACGGGATTTAGGTGCGTTTAATTACCACTTAATCCTGTGTACTCCAGATCCGAGGGTGGTGCGTGCATCCTCGCCTGGCTTTCAAAGCTGGAAACCTGTAACTACTACGAACATACTCTAGCTAGTTCGAGAGCAGTTGTAAAGTGCTTTTCGGTCTACTGAGCAGGCACTGCCCCTTCCACGCTCGGCAGTTACGCAACCCCCCGAGCAGCCAATAGCATCCGAGCAGATAATAGCATGTTACGTCATCAGTCTGCCCTTGTGACCTTCACGGGCGCTCCTGTGTGCGCAGTCAAGAGGAAACAGTAGACCACCGAAGTGTTTTTACTTCTTCCAGTGTACAAACATTACCCCATACAGCAGAGCGTACGGAGACTGACAATCCTGACATTTGACGGAGCAAAAAAAGGACTTTAAACTGGAGAATTTGTAATCAACCGATTCCGTATATCTCACGGAAATATATTTTTATAGGGAATATAAATGGTCCCTATCCAGTACATCATGCATTTTTGGAGAGTTTGTCGAGTTCGATTTGTCTTTTATACCACATTTGTAAGTCCAGTATATGGAGAGCACACAATTTTGGTAATTTTCTTTCGTATTTTCGAATTTTGAATTAATCCTTACGTTAGAACAGCTATAGTCAATGTTATTCTTCCAATATGCTGTGAAATTCGAAAAAAGGTGGGAAATGAAATATTTTAAATTTATTCGATACTGCGTGCAAACGACTGCCTCATTATTATTCTGCTCTCGCTAAGCAAGCGCGGGCGGAGCCAGTCGCGAAAAATATCCAATGCTGATCAGACTGCCATCGATTTATGCTGTAAGCGGTCACAAACCCGTTCACCAGAAGCTAGCAGACGACATTTTTCCGGTTCCCCGATATTAATGAAAACCGCTACAGAAATTTACAGCTGCTTAGAGTCGACCGTACATCCAGACTGGTTCGACATATACTTACATTGTCCAAACAAGCATCTACACAGCTGGACGAACAGAAGTGCGGTGGACATTAAAACGCGCTGTCGTCTTCCCAACGTCGGCTGCTACTGCTGGAAACCATGGATCACCGGAAGATGAATCATTCCTGAGGCCCTGGACAGTGTATAAAGAAGATCGCAAAATGGCGACTCCAGCGATCGGGTGTAGTGTGTAGCTATGCTGTTGGGGTGTGTGATTCTGAGCGAGGAGTACGCGATGTAAAGAAACTCCGAGTGTTGAGTGACAGGATACCGATTTGTTTAACTTCGTCGTCTTTGTCTCATCCAAAAAAGGCACAATGGCTACAGATAAAGTGAAAGTGGCCGTACGAGTCAGGCCGATCAACAGACGGGGTAAGTAGAAACACGAAATGCTTGGATACGCTGTTACAGCTAAAAGTACCCTGCCTCCAGAAGCTGAGCGCAGCATTTCTATAGAGACCAGAGTGTGTATCATGCGGTGGGATATCTTTCGACACCCAGAATAACTCAATCGTCACTCGTGCTGTAATATTTTTTTAAAAGCGAGAATAAAGTTTCAGTAGGCCTATCGTATTTTTCACTTATATTTTGTATTGCAATTGATTAAACAATTGTTTTAATCCACCCAGAAATTGAGCTGGGGACGAAATGCATCGTGGATATGGAAGGAAATCAGACAATTCTACAGCCTCATAACGACAGGTGAGTAGGTCGAGGGAATCCAACCGACCTGGTTAAAGAAAAGCGATCTTTTCACGTGGTTAGGCATGGCGCGGTGAGGTAGATGGGTGGATCATTGTCAGTAACTGACAGGTGTTGATTGATGACAGATGCTGACGGGTTTAATACCTTTGGCATACTTTGTTCTGTCACTCTTGAATGCTTGCACGAGAGAGAGAGAGAGAGAGAGAGAGAGAGAGATTCAAACAAGATTCCTGAAAGTGTCAATTCCCTTTACAATTACATAAATTTCATGGGACACCACCCCCCCATAAAAAAAACGCCCCACAAAACGCCCCCAATGAAAACAAAACAATTGCTTCTGTTACCTCATTCTTGTCTTAGCAAATCAGACCAAATAGGAGCATTATGGTTTCGGGAAATCAAAATGAAACAGTTTTAACCAGTTTGTCCAATAATTGGGGCTTTTGCTGGACTTCACAGCAGTTGCACAACTCCTGTACATGAATATGCATACATTTCGATTTAAGCGAAATAAAGACTGATGGTTTTCTTGCAGTTACATTAAAGATTTATTACATGAAAACTCAGTTACGATTTAACCACTGCATCACATCTGAGAATAATGCAAAGGCCGAGTAAGTCCTTCGTTTTGATAAGCACATCCTATGGTTGAATGTAATAAACAGTTTATAAATACAATGCATGATTATGACTGTATTAAAAGTTGCATGTGCCTACTTTCTGAATTCAAAGATTGAGTGGAATGAAATGTCTAGATATTATAAGGGTCATGACACTGAAGTTTTTGGCTTTGAATTTGTATCCGAATTTTGAACAGGCTGTTTAAATTTACTATTACTAGAACTTGAACTACACATATTCTAGGGACAAAAGGAACAAACCATGGTGAGAAAACATTTGAAGTTGTAATTAAGATAGAAAGTGGCATCAGGCTAGAAGTATCAATGGTACATACAATTAGCTGTTCACGTAACCGTTAAAGAAGCTTCCACATAAATATTAGATGGCATGCTAATAGTGATATATGGGCATTTGTCCCTGATATCTACACGAGCATGCTATTTTTAGTCCAGACGAATCCCTGAACAGTCAGAGCAGACGAGATTTTAAGGACAAGAATTGGCATCCTGTTCTGTATAAAAGCAAAAGCAGACTGCTGGAATGATACTGAATGGTGTGTCACTGTGTTTATGTTTGTTACAATGTGTACATGTTCAGATATGTTTACCCAAGAATTGGCAAACATTAGCAGATTTCTTTTCATATTCCCTAATATTCATGTTAAGCAGATTGCACTGTATATGTGCTGTCATCATGATTCACACTTGTGTGCATGACTGCATGACTAACCTTGACATGTGATAATTGAAAGCAGGCATTTAAGATGCTGAGAAAGATGCAAGTGATATGAACTGCTACGGCCATCTACATATAAATAATGAAATACATTAAATTTGAAGAAACCTGGACAAAAACAGATATTCTTGTGAATGATTTTGGTATAGTTCAGATTGCTTTTTAAAGAGCACATGCTCTGTCTAGATACTTTGTAATTGTTGAAGAGAGCAGTGTGCATTACTTTATTTAAGACTGAGTTTGATAAATGTGCAAAGGCTGTGATGGCCATATTCACAATAAAAACCAGCCTATCCTGTGATGTGGTTAGTAAGTTGGAACCATGTTTACATTAACTGATGACAGAAGTGTGCCGCAGGACTCTGACAGTGTGATATAAATCAGTCTAGGTACTTGAAGCAAAGGTAAGGTTAAAGGTTAACATTATCATATTATACCAAAGCAACTTGAGTGGAGAGATAAATGTGAAAGCCAGACCATACATGTTAGTTTTTACACACTCAAAGCAACAGTCCATTTTTTGATGTTTTTTTTTTTATTAGCCTCTCACAGCTCTTAATTTTATCACAAGAGCTACTTTCCATGTGGGTGGTTGGAACTTCAAGATTAGTGTAGCTTTAAATCACTCCCATTTTTTTATTGCACATGACTTTTTATATATATAAACATCAAGAGACATAGGACTTTGCATAAACACGGTAGGGTGAAGACATAAACAGGGCTGTTTCTCTTGCCCTTTTACCATTCATTCAGATGTGTGTTCGCAACAGAAATGCATCGAGTGCTTATTTTTTTCGCATTTGTTTTCTGTGTACAATTTGGAATTTATACTCTGAATCAGATTCCGATTTACCGATTAAATTGACTGAGGTCTGCGCTGCAGTAGGTTTAAGCAGATACTGCGTGTAGTGCAGATATATTTCCACCAGACAAGATCAGCATATTCACTGTCTGCTTGGCACAGATATTCATACTTCGTTTCAGGCATTACACTACAGTACAGTTGGCAGTTTGTCTGATGTGCCACACTTATCTCCCTTTTCAATTATGCTTTGATGTTGCAGCTACAGATATTGAGGTGTTGCCCAGAGAATTGGACTTGTTCAACTCTTGTCATATGTCATAGATCAACTATTGTAGTAGATTAGAAACAAGGTTGTTTTGGTATATGCTGTGTATTTCTGTGCTGCTTATAAAGATCCTGAAGATTTGTGTGTGGGGGGTGTGGGTGGGGGGTAGATGGGGCCTATGTGGGGCCTTGGACCGACCATGACCCCGTGGGGCCAGAGCATCAGTATCTCAGCTGGTATGCTACCGTAAACACTGATTATGTCTAGACTAGATAACCTTATGCTATTTGGCACACAAATTTTCTTTCTTCATTAGTCGTAAAAGTTTTTCCTGTTTGTGGACAACTGATTGGCAAACTTATAAGGATGACCTTAGGCCTGAAGTGCAGGGCCCCATCAAGAACGGGGCCTCGTGCGGTTGCCCCACTTGTCACCCCCAAACACTGCTCCTGGGTTGGGGGTATAACCTTGTTTTTCCCCAAAAAAGACATTGCATTTAGTGTTTTGGATTCTTGAGTAAATTGATAATGCTGGAATGCTCACGAATGATTGATGTTGATGATTTGCATGGTTATAGTCTTTTCGAAGGTGCTTGACCTGGGTGTAAGAAAATGCATGCAGTTGTGAGCATTGTTCATTTTAGCCAGCAGTACAGGCAGCAACAAGGACATATGTGCCACGAACAGTTCCTGTTCCACAGAAGGTTGAGGATAGGGTTTATAGATGAATCCTTTTGTAGGGAGCTGCAGTTATTACCTCACAACACTCTGTTGATTCTTCATTGCTCCAGCCAGTCAGGTGGTAGCATGTGGGTTAAGATGGAACCTCCTTCCCCCCGCCCCAAACATGTGAGGCTTAAATGAGTTGTGCATTTATATGCATACTTTTAAAGGCAAACATTTGAGACATGTTGATAACAGAGGCTTTATCAGGCTAGAACTGATGCGCATTAGTGGGTGATGTTTGTTTGGGTTACTAGTGATTAATCGGTTAGTGTGAAAAGGTCAAAGCGGTGTGGATGAAAGGCTGCACTGTTCTAGGGATGCTGTTGGTGGATAACAACCTGAACAGCGAGGGACGATCAAAATATTTGTCAAGATAATGCAGGTTGATGCGAAGGTAATGAAGAAAATATTAGCAAAGACAGCGAGGAGAGATTGTGGAGAAGTGGGGAGAAGACTATTGATCGAGAGTGTGGGGGTGGGGGTGGGGGTAAGGGGATGTCTAGCGCAGGCCACCAGGTCTGGGCCCAGTGTTTCGGGAGCTGCGGCCAGTCCGCTCGACTGCGGTTGGGGGGCGTGGGGAGGGATGTTACACAGAAGCACAAAAATTCTGCTTCCCTCGTGTCTGTTATGAGACCTTGTCACATCCTTTGCAGCGCCGCCCCACCGCAGGTGAGTGGACTGCCCGTAGGTGCCATGACACCCCACCGTCTGCGGGGAAAGAACAGAGCGATATCTTGTGGTGAGCGGGAGGTGAGGAAGGTCTGGTGATGGCAGGATCACTCTCAGCACCTAGCGCCGCTCACATTCTTGGCGACTATACAACTAGCCGTAGTTCTGGCCACTGCGGTTCCCGATCGGCTGCTTGTCCCCCTGCTCCACCCCATGTTTCTGTCATTTCACCCGCCACATGCCTTTTGCCCTGTTCCCAGGGAAGCGTGCTCAATACGTAGCCGCCTAGAAATAGCCTGGGCAAGCAAACTCGGCTTATGCTGCAGTGTCCCATTAAGGGCTTCCTACACTTGCAATGCTCTCAACGTTGAGCGAAAACATTTTCCGAGGATTCTCCGTACACGGGCGCATGACACCTGCAACATTTTACCAGCCAGATCGTCACATGATCATCACGTGTTCGCTCTAGGGGCTGACAATAGTAACACTATGGATGATCACGAACAATTTATTCTGACCGCTGCAGCTTCTGCGACTGCATTTATTTTCGCCCAGCAGTCTGAGAAAACAAAATGGAAAAGACGAATGTGGGTTCCACAGTGCATTGCTCGTCGAAACCAGTTGGGAGCATACGCGTACGTGTCTTCTACAAGAATATCACCACACGACTCCACCGAAAGCAGACGCTTCTTGCGAATGTCGCACGACAGTTTCGTGACCCAGCCGTCGCGCAATCGACGGGTAAACTTCCCGTACTAACTCTCTGTTTGAATAGTCAGGGGATGTGTTTTCGTATATGCTGGGATGGTGCTGCAAGAGATCAATTAACTGGAAAATCGTTTTTTCTGACCAGATGACTATCAATCGAAGGCCTAACATGATCGCGACCAGCGCTAGACCACACCGCACTAAATAGCAGGATTGTTTCTGATTGGCTGACACGCTGCAACATTTTGAGCCCCTGCTGGAAAATAGCGCGGCGTGTGATCCCCTAAAATGTTGAGAGGCCTCCCTGAAACATTTTCGCTCAACGTTGCACCTTCCATATATGGTAAACATTGCAGAGAACATTGCAAGTGTAGGAAGCCCTTTACCAGCATCTTGCCTGGGTCCTCCCTCTCCTGTCTGTCCTATTTCCCCAACCACTTTTCTCCTCCCAGAACTCAAATGAAGCGGCGTGACTCAAGTTGTTGGACTATTTAGGTGGTAATATCCTTTTTTGGAGTCAGTGCACAAGAAAACACCTCGAGCGCTTTGGGTCGAGGACAGGAAGCGTGGTTCTACTTGCTACTCTCCTTGCTCTGACGTACATTATTTTAGGTTTTGTGTTGGGATTTTTATCACATCTGGAAGCAAGTCTTGGTGCCGGACGTTCTGTGACAATTTAGCTCTAAAAACTTGCTTACTTTATCAGTAAACATAGCTAACTGTGTGTGTTACTTGTACCCTTGCCTTTGCGAAAGAAAACGCATGCCCATCGTTGTAGGATCAATCAAGAAATTACAGACATCCTTGACATTAACACGCAGATGTCATTGACATCGAGATAGTCATAAGATCTCTTCCATGATTACTTTGAGAAAGAAAAAAAGTCGTAAAATCCACTGACGCAAAAAACGTCTGTTTGTGCTAATTGCTTCTTTTCTTCTCTGCAACACAACTTTCACTTGTAATCTTGGTGGGTCCTATTGCACAGTATTTAATATTAACAATTAAAAACTTCCTGTTTTCTAAATGTGCTTATGTCAAAACGGATGTGGGTTAGCACTGTTTCCCCGTAGCACCGCCTACTGGTTTGTTTACTTGGTTTCTTGCCAAGAAGTGGCTGTGCTACGACTAAAATATATTTTCTGAAAAGTCCGCAGAACTGAACTCTTGCGTCTGTTGATTATAGTGAGTTAAGGTTCGATAGAAGGGTTGTTTTGTTGCAGCTTTTTGGAATCGCGTGTCTTATCAGCACACGCCATCTCACACGGTGCAATTTGTCTAGTAGGGTGGAAACACAGAGGCAGACAGATCCTCCTCCTCTCCCCCACCCCACCAAATGGGAGATGATTGACCGATAGCGCAGAGAAGATTGAGTTTTGGATCCCAAACGCCGTCACTGAAATTATAAAAGGGACCCCTGTCTGGAAAACATCTGTTTTTTTATTACTTTGACGGTGTCATTGTGAAAACGCTTGCTGACGTCACTATGAAAAATATCCGCGTTGTTTGCAGTGCTTGCGCCATGGAGCTATCATAGATTTTTTTTGGCGAATGATGTGACGTGAGACAGAAAGTTTGATTTGCTAAAAAAAAAAAAATGTTGGGGAGGGGCAAAGAGTACAATTGCGACGTCATTGCTATAAGTTGGGCAACTGTTGCAAATTGTAACACGTGCGTGGAGTTTGGTCCGATGGGTCTCTTAAACGCACTTGATTTTATTCCTGTTTCACACTTCGCGCGAACTCACAAAACAGGCAGTTTCCCGCAAGCTGTACGCAGCTGCATTCTTGCATAATCTGCAGACCTTGCTTGCAATTATTTCATCCCACTTGGCCGCTTCACATTCTGACGCAGAGGTTTCTGTTTTCGTTTCGTCTTTAGCCTCACCTCCTTTCTCCTTCGCCCCAAGTCACCCGCTCAGCACCATCCCGGCGCTGGTTCGCTTTGGTGCAGGCGCCCTTGTCGATCTCGGGCTGATGTTGACAGTTGACGCTGTGCACACCCACCGAGGCGCGATGGGGAACGCAGTCCAGTCCAGCCATAGACATATATGACAGACGCTTTGTGTCTATGGACCAACGCGCTGTGTAGCGGTGGGCGGATCGGAGAAAAGCACAACTGTCGGATCATGTAGGCCGAAGATGGCGATTAAAATAAAGGCGTTGGGGGCGAAACAGCAACGACATTAGCTGAACATGGCGACTGTTTTTCGCAGGGCAAAACACCCGGGGGAATGGTTACATTACGGCTGCTGTTTAACGTAGGGGAGAACCTGAGCGGTATTGGTTCAAGATAACTGTTAGACGAAACGTGAGAATACGCGGGGGCCAGAAGATTTTGACGTGGGCGACAGTTAATTTACAGGCACATCGTGAAGGCGACGTGCTGAAGATGCGATCGCTTGGTGCGACCTAACGAAAAGCGCAACTAACCAGTGGCCGAGATCCTCGGGTTTGGCCGCGACGAAAAGTGAAAAGACGGCATCAGAAAGTTGGGCTCTACCGAAATTTTACGGAAAAGCATCAGTTCCGTGCGTGGAGGATGCATCTAACTCTTGAGACGTGGAGCAAGAGAAGTCCAATCGTGCCAATACACGCCCTCGTTAGGCTTTTTAACATGGTGTATATTTCCTTGCGTTGTCAGCACATGGTCACTGCACTAACGAGATGCCGTGCTGACAGACGAGTAGACATTCTCGACATTTTATAACTTCATCCGTTTTCTTAAAGTCGGCCTTCTCGCACGCTTAAGGCACACTTGCACGCGCATAACCATTCATTCCGCGCCGCACAACGAAGTGAAATCTCGGCGTGAACGCAAGGGGAAGTAACAGCCAGTTTTGAAGCTGGCATTTTCCGCTTAATTCAACATCATCTTCTGGCAGTAAATGTGGTCCAGGCCTGACGTGGAGCTTTGTCAATCTCGCCTGATCTGCTTCTAATCTACCTGCCCAAGCACAGAAATGAGCTGATAGCACGTGCTGCCGGGGCTTTCAGCGTGCTGGTTCATTAGATGTTCGCTAGCTTCCGTCCTGAACCGTAAAACGGTCGTTTGGCAAGGGGAGGCGACAGGCAAAGCGTGCAGAACCAAGCTCACATTATTAGCAATTTATCCTGATAATTAATTGCATATAACAGCATTTTTTTCATTTTGCTGGTTGGAGCACCCACACCACGCTTGCAGTGTAGTTAACGCGTTCGGATAATTTTAACTTGAGTGAATTCTTTATCGTAACTCAGTGTAAGTCATCTGATAATTTTTATCCATTTCGCTGTCATTTTTATTCTCTCCCTTTCTTTGCGTGTGTGCGCGCGCGCCCGAATGCGTGAGGTATGTATGATTATATGCCATTGTATGCATTTCTGTGTGTATCTGTACAAAGTGTTCGCTGTCTGGTCGCCTTTTTCAACCACCCGGTCTCTTTGTCAGATGACTTTGTTCTTAACCAAATAAGAAGGCGAAGTCTCTCGTCTTATCTCTTTCCCCGTTATTTCCCCACCTTTCTCAGTTTGCGTCTGCGGCGTCACGTAGACTGAAGTTTCACAGGTTCCTGTCATTTACAGAGTATCGTTAAATATTAGATGAAAGGACTGCAATCTGATGAATAAAAGGCCGAGTTCATGAAGAGGGAGTTGCATCAGACGGCTGTTTCATGCTTCATGCTTGGCAGATACTGGAGACCGCATCTTTTCTTAAAGCAAGCTTTTTCGGGGTTCACTAATTTCTTGTCTTTACTTAAGAATCTTTTGCGACTTTGAAAACCTCAAAACGTATCTCCGTACCCTGTATTGTGGATAATTTGTGTTCGCGTCGGTGGGTGCTGTTGTGTTTGTGTTGTACTTTGTCTGTCAGCTCCTAGATAGAGGATAGGCGCTTTATAAGTATTAGATTATCATGCTTAAGTAAACCAGTTTAATTCTTTAAAATAAACGGTCTTGTTTACTTGTGTCTTATTACAGACTCAAACAGGCGATTGCATGCATATTGGTCCTCATAGATTCTTTTTGGCATAAATACATCTTACTTCAAAACTAGGACACACTCCAGTAACGTTGAACCCAAAGCATACTAAAATTCCATGGTAGGTTCAGTCGGTACCTAGTGATTATGCGCCAAAGTGTTATCGATTACAGAAGAGCGAAATGGCGAGTGATGGGATGAAAAGGGACAGAAGATTCGAGCAACGACAGGAAACTAATTAGAACGTAAAGAAAAATTAAAATCTGGTTCTTTTTGTCTATCACGTCTTCCTCTTTCTGCACTTGGTCTAACTTGGTTTTGTGTTTAATCACACTGTGTATAGCACTCGATGAGCATCGTACTCGACTCGACTTGTTCGTTTCCACAGTGTACACTGTGTACATTGTCCACTTGTCCGTTTCCATACTGTACACTGTATGCATTGTGCTCGAGTCGACTCGTCCGTTTCCGTAGTGTACAGTATGTACATTGTACTCGATTAAACTTGTCCGTTTCCATCGTGTACACTATGCACGCGGTAGTACTGTGCACATTGGTGGAATTTAACACGCCACCATACTGTATGCATTACTTGATACATTCTGTACAAGACCATGCTGTATACCTTATGTAATTCGCATTGCTGCAGTGAGTGATATCCTAGATATTCGCGGGAGAAGTAGGACAGTTTTGTCGGCTGGCGCCTATCAACATTTCTGGACAGATTCTATTCGCGACGTCCACAGCTGCGATTTAATACTATTTCGCTGACAGTGTTCTGAGTCCGAGCTGTGCTGGTCTTCCTTTTTCTCTGCTGTATGCTAGCATACGCCGCGTCTAGGCAGTGGATGTCTGGCTAGGTAAAGGCACCAGTGCTGCATGCATTGCGTGTTACGTTGTGCACGCCGCACTGCACCCAAAAGCCTACGTTTCTGCGACAGAACCAGTCGTTCAGGAAGACCCAGACGATGCCCCGGGCGGCTCTTTCGCTGCCTTTACCCGCAGTCGTGCTTCATCGACTGTCTCCTGACGCTGGTGGCATGGCAAGCCTGCTCTTTCTTCTTACCCCTCCCCCTCCCCATCCCGAGCTCATCTGTCGCTATTGTGGTGAGGTTGGCAAGGAGTCAGAATCCTTCATCTCAGTGCCCCAGAGAGGACAGGCAGGACCGAACGCGAGAGACGCTAGGTAGGACTCCTGAGCTTGCTGCCTGACGTCACCCGGGTTCTCATTTGTACGACTCGCGTCTGCTCGAACAGACGGGAGGTTAAGCCGTGTTCTGATCTGCCGACGTAGCCAAAAAGAGTGAACTGCATGCCACTCAGTTTGCTGACTTTGGTGGATGCTGCATGCATATATCCCGCAGAAGAGATCTAGGCTTTGTAAACGGAAGGGTGTTGAATTTCTGCGAGTTCCGCACTTCCGCATGAAAGAGCTGCCAATATCGAGCCAGTCAGGGCGTGCTGTGCAGACAGATCGAGAAGTCACCTTCAGACTTCACGCAGCACAACCCCGTGCAAACACTCATTTTTCTCTTCGCGATGTCCAAACGTCGGCGAACTTACCCGAAGCTTCGTTAGTAGATTAAGGGTGAGGAATGTCGAAACAGACACAGAGGATCCGGACTGAGTCTAGTCGATGACGTCATAACACTTAGTCACTACACTGCTTCCCTTGGTGAGCTAGCTTCTTTGAAACGTGCCTGTTTGGTGGTTTCCTTTGGGTTCACGGTGAAGTGTTAAGAGTTTGGTCAATATGCAAAGCTCGTACATATTACTTCTCTCTACCTCTGTCTCTGCCAAATCTGCCCCCCGCTCTCTCTCTCCACACATCCACGGAATGTCGCTCAGTGCTGAAGGGCGGCTCGGGACAGAGTGGGAAAGCCGACAGTATATGAAGGCAGGCCGACGGGCTCTTTCGGCAAGGGGGGCCTGGTTAGCTCAGTTGGTAGAGCTGCGGACTAGCAGATGGAAGGTTGCTGGTTCGAATCCTGGTGTGGCAAAGGATTATTTCCTGGAGTTAAATATTGTGCAAACTCCTTTCGGCCATCTCCTCACACATTAAACTGCCTGTCCGCACTGACCATCTTACTGCAGCCATCAGTCTGGTGGTTCTTTCAGTGCATAGTTTAGTAATAGGACCCCATCCCTCCCATAGTGCGAAATCACCACGAGGTGGAAGCACTGTCCCTCTAAATAACCACGATATAGTCTCTTTCGGCAACCTGACCGATATTTTCCCTTCTCTTCACCTGGCCAAACGTAAGGTGAGACGTTACTTGACATCTAAGATCTGGTGCGTAGATGCAAAAATCCAGAGTAGGCTGGATCGGGGGACGTCAAGGTTAAATATGGGGCGGGGTGGGGGGTTCACGTCACGGCCTAGCGTCGCTCGGGATCGTTGTCTTACGTAAAACTCATTCCGCCCTCTGTGGTCAGCGGGAGACGTGCGGCGCAGGAGCAGACCACTGGAGACCAGCTAGCAAGCTTTGGAGAATTCTAACAAGCAGCAAGAGTTGCGGCGGTTGCTTGCAGTATTACTAGATTTCTCACCTCCCCCCTCTTCCTGTTCTCCTCCTCCTCTGGTATTCCTATTCCGGTCTCTTTTCCTCAGTCGCTTTGCTGCACATTTTCAGTGCGGTTTGGAAACGGGACTGATCGATAAAATTGGAGGAAACGCAGGGCTGGCAATCCTACGAGCAGACGCGTGAAATAATTTTAGAAGGCGTTGCTACCACTGACAGCGTTTTACCCCAGGCACGGGCTAGCAAAACGGGCAGGTTGCACGACGTCCTCGCCACCGTTAATCAAGATACAGAGAGGTGCAGACCGTGTGGGGAATAACACTAACACACCAACAGAACCGAGATTTGAAGGCGCGAGCATCCAGCATTATGCTAAGAGCGAATCCTGAAAGTTTGTGTTCAGTCCTGTGTCAAACGGTACCAGACTGCTTCACAAGACGAAAGGGATCCCATATGCTGGTACATTTGGAACATGTCATTTGGGGCCAAACATGACTGTGTAGCGTCGCCAACGGGGAATATATATATATATGACAACTATTTGGAACAGCCTGGTGCCGTTGGATAAACGGCTGTATTCGGTCTGCTGTCCGACAGTTAAAAGGGCTTTAAACGGAAATATGTTGCGCTGCACCAGTTCCTGGCAGGCGACGTTTCGTAGCTCTGTTAAAAACTGACAAGGCGTTTCGAATGCGAACGCAAGTTACACTTGTTCAGAAAATGTGATAACCCCCGAGAGTCCTCAGAAATCGACATAAAGATGTGTGAGAGGTGTGTGCACGTGGAAGGCAACGGTGTCAGAAAGTCCTCAGAAATCAGGGTAAAGATTTTTGAAATGCGTATGGACATGGAAGGGAAGAGTTTCCGAAAGTCCTCAGAAATCAGCGTAAAAGTGCGTGTATGTGGGTTGAGTTCATTTTACGGTACTGAGCTACTGAAGTGGGCGTAGCCACCAACTACCTCTCGCATAGTATTGGGTAGTGTGTACTAAGATGTACATGAGGGGCTACATTAAAGAGAATCTAAATAAACCCCAAACGGTCTATATTACTTATCTTTGCCGTGTCTGGGGAGAGTCAGGAGAGAATTCGGGTAGCAGAACTGACCTCAGATACCAGCCTTTTAAGGTAACTTTGTAGCGGCTGTGCAGTTCCTTGCTTGGCTTCGTTGTTAAGGTTGGGGGTTGGGGGTTGGGGGTTGGGGTTGGGGTTGATGGCCGGGGCATGTCGTGCTTTCTTCCAATACAGCTCAGAGTTCCTGCCCGTGTCCATCGACGAAAATGAAGTGAGAGACATCCATTTTCAAGCTTTAGGGTGACGTTACCGTCAAAATTACATTCCAACGTTCTTGTGGGAATGGGAATTTTCCAGTCGTTTTGCCCTGAAAATTACCCCCTCCCCTCCAAGAAAAAGTGTTGGTGGGGAGAGGGTGAATAAGGAAGGCAAGAGGAGAAAAAGAGAAGGTTGCTGGAAGAATGAAACAGTAGGGTACAAGTTTTTCTTTGGTGGACTTGTAAAGAACCGTGAGCCCCGTCCATGGCAAGCCAGTAGCTGTCATTTCCGGACTCGTCAGCGATGGTTTTTATCATCTGACGTTATTTGCGACACACGAAGATAAGATATTCTCTTTTCCCCTTCTGTTCTCACCCTTTCTCTCTCACAATTACGTGCTTAGAGAAGTGACATAAATACCGCAGAACTGCGTTTCGACATCCTTTTTTTAGGTACTTAAATGGTGTCGGCTGTTCTGCCCTGAAACAAGGGTAGCTTTTTTAGTTCTAAACGTCTTGAAAACACCCCCAACAAATCCGAGACTGCAGGAAAATACGGGATCTGAGCTGGCGCCTCAAAATGAATGAGGCGTCATTGAGAGCAGATGAAAATTGGATGGAGCCTACAGACTGGAGATCAGATGTGTGGATTAAAAAAAACTTTTTGCAGCGCCTGTCGATCTTAGGAAAAGCAAACACCACAGACTGGTACCCAGAAACCTCTGGATATTCCTTCTTCAGAGGCGGCTTTCAGTCTGGCCCTTACCCCTCGCGTTCTCACCCAGCCCTGCTGTATCCGGGTCTCAGAAACCGACAGCCCGGATGTGGCCAGCCTGTCCGGCATCAGCTAACAGCGTTGCCTAGGCCCAGATTCATAGACATGATGATTATGATGATGATGATTATGATGATATTTTATTAATCTCAGTGCTGAGAACTTTCTTTGTAATCGCCCCTTAGGGAAGCGCCCGTGGGGCTCGGGCGGGATTCGAAGTCTGGCACCCTGATCTGGAGATGAACGCTTTACCAACCGAGCTATCTTGTCTGCCGAATCGCGAGATAACTAAGATGGCCAGGTTACAGTCTTTTTGTTCGAATGGTGGGATTTCTGAGCTCTTCTTTAAGATCAAACCTCACCCCAAACTCGTTCCTAACTTCCAACCCTACCCTTCCCCTAACGCCCACCCTTAGCCCCCCTTAGCCTCTAAATAAATTGGAAAGATCTGGTGTGTGTGTGTGGGGGGGGGGGGCGGCTTCAGAAAAACACGCAGTGTGGGAATCGAACAAATTATATTTCAGTCTCTTACGCAACGCTTTATCCACTTGGCTACGGACTATATTGGTAGATTTTCTTCATTCTAGCTATAAGAAAACGGTCTACCAGAATTTGTTTCTTTGAAATATAGAATCAGTATAGATTTAAAACAGCTTCTTGTGAACCTTCGGTTATTTTTGTTTGGATTTGTTTGCTTGTTTTCTTTGGGTTTGCACTGTTTAGTCTACTGTTGGATGGCATAGCAGACGAACAATTATCCTTTCGCACATGTTTAAATAGTGTAACAGCAAAGTAGCCAGTCAGGCGGGTTTGATGTGATCTTTCGAAAATTTCGTTTGGGAAAAGCAAATTCGCAGGCAGGCTGCACTTCGTCTCGAGCATTGATTGATTGATTGACTGTTTACTGCTTCTGGTCCCGCTGACTTCACCATCCGGTCCTTCTTTCCTCCTTTCTCCCCAACCGTCCGAAAAAACATGCTTTGAATGTTTTATGTAATGGGCATGCGAGCAGGGTGCAGTGAGTTTTGTTTGCCTGGTCGTATCGAACAAAATCTTTGCAGCTTGCAGGTATTAAAACTGATTAAAGTATTGACCAAAGCTTAAGGCCGTCTGCTGGTTGTGTGGGCAGACATCACGGAGCTACTGGTGGTGTCCCGCCGTGATGGCATGGTCAGACGGAAGCTATGGACGTTGAACGTCTACGAGCCGTGAGACCGCCTCGGTGGTCTAGTGGTTAAGGCGTCCGCTTCCGAGGCGGGAGGTCGGTGGTTCGCATCCCGGCCGAGTCATACCTAAGACTGGTAGCTGCCAGGCGCCTGGCACTACAGGGAACAGTACTAGGACTGGTTGGCTCGCTGTCAGTATAATGTGACTGGGTGGGACTGAGGCTCGTGTTGCGCCATCAGTCCCCCGTGTGGCAGCACGTAAACTTTGTCTAAGTAACACCGTCCTGATATGCACATAGTTTGCGGCTGGACGTTAAGCACCAATTCCCCCCCCCCCCTCTACGAGCCGTATTCATGGCCGATCGCCATCACGTGACAAACTATGGGTTAGCGACCTTCACTTGATCGCGATCGGTTTAGGCTTAACCGGCGGCCATGAATACAGCTCTAGGGTGGCAGTATCTTCAGATGACGCGACTGTAGCGTGATGTATTCTAGTGCGAGCTGGTTTGCTCCTAGTGTTGACTAGTCGGGTTCGTGTCGCATAACGTTGTCTCGTCCCTGTATCTTGGATAAACATGCAGGTTCATCCAGTCTGTGGGGAAATAATACACTGAGTGGAATGCACCTGTCGTTGGCTGCTGTGTGGGCTAGATTGATTTTTAAGACGGTTCGCGAGCTCGCGCGTTCTCTTCCTAGCTCGCGAAAGTGTTCGCGAATGCTGGAACAAATAACGAGCAAGTAATGTGAAGACAGTACTGTTTTGGTGCATACTCACATTGTAAGTTTTGCTTGGGCCCGTACATTGAAACGCGTATGAGGGCCTTTGAGTATTTAGTTGCATATTGTAAATGTCGTAATGGGCAGGATCGGACAAACAAGTGCTTAAGGAGTGGTTATTCTTTCTGTGATAAGATTACAGGCAAGGAAATAAACAAGGTAATAACTTCGCAACTAGCACCTGTGGAGAAGAACGAAAGCTTTACCTGAGCATGCATTTAGCATGGGAACTCTTTTATTTTCCCAGTGTCACGCGGACAGAACGTAAAGGAAGATTTATTTCCCTGTTTGCTCACGTTCTAGAATATGGCGAAAGAAATAGACGTCATCGGTGTTTACGGATTTCGGATGTTGGGGGATCTTTCTCGCTCATTTATTGATTAGCGTCCCTCACCCTGCCATCCCACCTTTGACTTCCCCACGGTTTTCCTTCGAGAAGGTTCAGGCCAGTGGACTAGCACCGCGCTCAAATGCGTTTAGTGTCGAAGGCGACTTTGTCGAGCGGCCCGGATGATGTTGGGCTGCTTGTCTCTGTCTTGCTTACTCCAGGTACTTACTTGATCACGACCTCGTCGTTCTGTGTGGTTTCGTTGGGATCAGTCTAGAGAATATGTCAAGTAGATTAGAGGAGGCAGACAGAACAGATTCCATCGATAATTCGCCTCGTTAAGAGGCCAGTTAAGATTTGTTAGACGAAGATTCTCACAGGAAACAGGTTTCACGATGGTGGAGGCTTAGTAGCGGAAACTTCCTCAAGCAGCTCGTTTACGAAACAGGTTGTTTACTGCAGTAGAGAAGCTGGACACAGCTAACAGCGTCATTATGAAGACTAGCTGTTCGAGCAACAAGCAGACATCCTGGACCAATGCAGCAGAAAAGCTGAAGATTTGTATGAAGTGATAAAATACGGATAAAATAACATGGCAGAGAGGAGTTCCCTTGCTCCTAGTATGCAATTTTCCTGTAATTAACAAGGATCACGCACGCACGCACGCACGCACGCACGCACGCACGCACGCACGCACGCACGCACGCACGCACGCACGGCTTTATATATTAGTTTAGTTTTGTTGGCAGGAGGTTAAAGAGTTGGTTTTAATGAAGCTCTGTCGAGCGTCAGGTGGGAAATGGGTGTTCAGGGGGAACTTGTAAAGTGAGCTGATTAACGTACATCCAAGATGAAAAGAGCCCGATACAGTCAATACGGGGTTGCCTGGGATTAGATCTTCAGGCACCAGAGAAGCTGCCGAGCACTTGAAAGCGGGTTAGCTATCACAGACGCCGTGACCTTTCGCAGACGTGATCAGTGATTGTTGTCTGGAGCTATTAGCTTCAAACCCCTCATCACCATATCAGAGGAGCAAGACCAGCTTGGAGGCTGGAGACTGGATAGTCCAATAGACCAGGAAGCTCTGACGTCAGAGCTTCCTGGGAGTGGGGCGAGAGCAGAATGGGAGGTGTTAATCCCCTGTCACATGGTGCGCTCAAAATAACGTCCATAAAACCATTGATGTTTAAATAGTGTGATATATGTTTATTACATTGGACATACGATGAGAAAGCTTTGACTGGCCGTTCCCTCCGCCCCCTTTCTGCGGTTTATGCCCGACGTTTGTTGTGTCATTTGCTGATTTGTGTACAGCCATGGGGTTGCGTACTATGCAGCTCAGTGTGTACAGCTGTAAGGAGGGACTTCAGCAGATCTGTGCTTGACCAGAGAGACGTCAGCAGACGTGGCGCGTTTGGAAAGACATCAGTATCCTCATGATCCACGTGCCAGTAGATTTCGTTGTGTAGCTATGTAGCAGACGACACGAGACCTTGTTGGCCGACCAGACTGCACGAGGACGTGCTGTATAACTGTGGCCGTTGGTGATGGAGTTGGTAAACGAGGTTTGCCGGGCCATCTGGCTGCATACACAGCAATTGTCCGGCGTTTGATCAGGTTTCCCGACTGGCCACTGTGACCGAGGCCGTCAGGCGGACACAGCAGCTTGCAGCAAGCGCGCATCAGACGACGTGGACGGCGCGCATCAGACGACGTGGACGGCGCGCATCAGACGACGTGGACGGTGCACAAAGACACCCCTGTCCCTCTGCACCCTTTCTAGTCTCTAGTATCCATTGTAGCGGCAGCTGGATGAATTATTTAAGACGACAACAATAGATAAACGGCCGGTACTATATTATTGCAGTCGAGTAACGCCGGCTACTGCAGCGCGTACCGTGTGCCATAACCGTGGCTTGCAGTACCAAGAACAGCAGTAAATTTTTGGGGGAGGGTTGGGGGAGAGATGGGCCAGATGAAAATTCATTTGCTGTTCAAATTGCACCTGTGTTTTTCCAGACAAACATTTTGCTAAATGGGATTTTTTCCCCTTCACAAAGACCTATCGCAGCGTTACCGAATTCTGTAAGGAACATCTTCTTGCCCTTTCGAACAGAAGAATGAAGATTGTGTGTGGGTTGGCGATCTTGGCGAAGCAAATAAACAGCAGCAGAGCTAGAACGGTCGAGTTTGTTGTGAGGGAAAAAGACCCTCGTTACAGATATCAAAAATGTGTTGTCTGTCGCCACATTTGGACCTCTGTCTTTTCGCCGATCCTAGAGATCGCGACCCCATTATTACCGTCTAGAGCCGAGGAGATGAAGTACAGGAGAAGAACAGATTAAGAATAAACATTCAATCAGACTGCTGAAATTTAAGGACAAGGAAGTGAAACAGTGTAAACTCTAAGAACGTGAGCAGAGCAAAAAGTGGGTATGAGGATGGGATTGTGGTGGGATATGGTTGCCCAGCACTGTCGTGATTGCAGTAGGACATGCACAGAAGACAAGTCTGTAATTGATGAAAAACGTGATTGTCGTAAAGATTTTAATATATATATTTATGTCTTCTTCGAGAAACGCCAGAGGAAAGTGTACGATGCAGACTTGTATTCTTGGTGAAGGTTGTGAGAAGTCTTTTTTGACTGTCAGCCGTCGCCGACGACTGTACACCTTTACTCATTCTGTCATCTTCTACTGATGTGCTGATATTGTTATCCATCGTTGATAATTACAGACGAAAGGCTTCACATTCTATCATTCCCTAGCCTGTTTCTGGAGAACAAGTACATTTTTTGCCATTTGTAAACTCACTGGATTTTTCCTCCAGTAGCTTTTTTTGTAAGACGTATGGGATTCTGGAGATTTTATTTCCTACTCTAACTTAAAAAAAAAATCCTTCTGGCGACGACTGATTGGAGCCTGCTACACAGCGGCAGCATGTCATTCATTGATTTCGTTGGAGGGAATACGAAACTGTGAACGAGAGTCCTTGCCGAGGGCCTAGGTGGTAGAGTGCGGAGTCTGGCAGCAGTCTGTGGCGAAACGCCAGTCGCCGGTCCGGCACGTAATTGGTGTGCCACTGACGTGCCATCCAGATTCGTGCCGTGGAGACTGAAGTGGTGGCGTTTTTTTGGCGTTTCCGAGTTGACGGAGTCGCTAAACCACTACCGGCACCGGCCCGATTTCTCATCTTTTCCGATCACGTTTTTGCTGAAACGGAGCTGAAGCACGGGGAGAGGGAGGGGAAGGAGGGAGAGGGACAGAAATACCCCTCCACCCACCTGGGTTTGGTCGTAAAGCAGCTGAAGGCTGCGCGAAATTGAATAAGCAGAACTTGATGATTGGCCTGATGATTGGAGAGAAAAGTTATCGAGCTTCGCACTGCTGAATGTTTGCTAGTTCTCGATATATGTGAAACCTCACGTCTTAAAAGGATGTCCTTGACGTTTCGCATTCCCCTTGTTTTCTTTGTCTAAAACCTTACGGCTCGGCTTTGGCATTGAAACTTCTCGTTTTGTTTTTGTGAAACGTCTGGTCTCGCCAGTTGTCATTATGTCCCCCCTCCCCCCACGTCTTGCCTATTATGTTTGTCTGCTTTTAAGTCTTATGTCCCACAGATGCCTCATATAACTCAGGTTTCGCTTGGCGTGCATTTTGAAAGCTCAGGCCTGGGCCACTATGTCTCTTTGATACCTCACCTCTTGCCTGTCGTCTGTACTGTTAAGTAATGTCGCGTCCAGCGCGTTGTCTCTGGTATACCTCGTGCTTGTGGCACCTCAGCTTTTGCCTGTTGCCTGGTCTTTCACTGGTCATCTTAACCTCTCGTCTTGCGCGTTGTCTCTGGTATACCTCGTGCCCCGCCTACTGTCTGTCTGTGGTACCTCGTACCTCACCTTTTGCCTGTTATCTAGTCTTGCCCTGTCTCTGCTATACCTCGTTCCTTGGCCATTGTCTGCGGTACTTTACGTCTAACCATTGCATCGCCGTTCCCTTTGCTGCTGACCGTTACATAAGCGCGTGCGTATGGCAGCCCTGACGTTACTGTCTCACCCCTGTGTTGTGTGGACGGGAGGTCAGAGGAGCTGGGGGAAGATGGCACAGAGGAGTGGCTGGGAGAGAAAAGAGGGGTTTTGGTAGTCAGTTACTGCCGGCATGCCGGCAGCCATGTAGGGCAGGAACGAAGGTCTTCAGAGCCTATCTTGGGCCGACTTCTCAGTGGTGCCCCAGCTGTGATGAGTAGTCGGTACGCCGACAACGTTTGCCGGAGGTAATCTATGAGAGTAACTTTTTTCTTGTTCCACGACAACCATCCGCTTGCTTCCAGGGTCTCTCCAGTCGTCATTGTGTTCGTTCCGCTGTCCCCAACTCCCTTCCTTGTCTGGGGCTGCGCCTTCAACCTGGCACCAGTCAGAGACTATCAGTCTAAGTGGAACACATGAACATGGGCCAGGTTGCATGGGGGTTTATGTCTGCTTTTCCCTTCAGGAAAGCAGTTTTTTTTATAAAGAGGGGCTTACATTGAAGTCATCAGACGCCATGTTGGCGATAACGTTCCAGTCAAATGTGTTTATACTGTTCGGCAAAGGATGACAGTTCCCTTCTTCATAAGATATGAAGTTAAAAAGGGCCAGAAGCGGTGATTTGTTTTACAAGTCATATTCTGCACAGCCACCATGGCGTCGTTTCCAGCTTTGGTTAGTACACACTTCATGATCGCGGTAAGCAGAACCTAAACGAAGTCGAACCCCTCTCTTTGTCCACACCCTCTGTATGGCCTACCTGTGCAGGTTCGCGTGGAAACAGGTTACAAGTACCGTTGTCATTCTGAGACAGTTTGCACAAGACTTTTATTGCCTGTATCCCTCCATTTTCCCGTGTAAGTTACTCCCACTTGTATGTACAGAATCGAAGAACGCTTGTGCAAGTTTCTGTGCCTCACCCTGCGCCTTGTCGCGTGACGGAGATTATCGTCTTTTAGCTCTGCGAAGACTAAAGACGGACGAGACATCTTGGAGTGCGAAGTATAGAAGCCGATAGGACCCTGACTCGAAGCTAAAGGCCATGTAGACCACTATAGCAGTTTGGTGATAGGAGAGTGATAGCAGATAATTTAGCAGAGTGCTTCCGCCTTATATTGAGTTCCAGCCCCGTGCCGCACACCTCGCCGCTGGCCCGTCGTGCAACTAGCCTGACGTTTGCGAGACGCGTGCCTGATGCCATTGTTTGACGATCTGTCGCTGGTGTTTGAGGACGCGCCGGCCGTCGGGGTCATGACCTGCCGCAGCCTTGGCGGTGGTGGCCGCAGTGGTGCTGTCCGGGGAAGGTACACAGCGTTGTCTGGTAGCGAGCTGTACACAGACGATGACGTCACTCGTCTGCTGATTCCTTCGGCTTCTGCAGTGTTATCTCTGAACCTGACACTTGTATGGCATTTTTTAATAGGACCAAGCCTTTAGGATATTTTTTTTTGCAATCTTCTTTTGAGTTTTTATGTTTGCTTTTCTGCGGGAAATCCACCGATAAAGAAGGATATATTAGTAGGCTGTTCTTTTACAGTATTTGAACACTTCTGAGTTGATCAATCGATCCGTAGATCGATTGGTGGATTGATTTTAGGTGCGAGAACCTCTTGCTCTGCATAGGCTGTTAGATTTCAATGCAGTGTGATGAAATAGCCATCATCATCGCAAAGGACCTTTTAGATATGGAACATTGAATTTCTTTCCGTTAGACTTTGTACTTGCCAGTTCTGTTAGTATTTTTTCTAGACACCGAGGCTCTGAAAACGGGTATTACCGTGGCTTTTACGGTCTGGCGGAAGTGCTTGGTGACAGTAAATGATAACCTCGATGATGCTGCCGTTAACTAGAGACGAAAACGCCGCGGAAGTCTGGCTTTGATGCAATTAGTTTGGAAGCCTGAGGTCGGACTTAAGTGACATCTAGTTGATAAACACAGCCCGACATAATTCCTGCCTGTCCGGCACAGCTGACTGTATGGGCTGCGCTTTGCGTTGACCTCACCAGGGAGATCACATCATTTTGGCCCTTCTTGGCAGCCCCTAGCAGGCGGTCGGCTTCCGCGTCTGGCGGGGATGTGGTGTGGAAAATGGGAGGCGGCCGACGGCCATAGCGGGGCCAGTAGCTTGTCGAACTGGTGAGGACGACTCTAAACGGAGCTGTCAAAGTACACACGTTTCCGCCAGGTGACATGTCTTCATGTAATTAAGGGCTACAGAGTCGTGTTTGCTCCCAGAGAAGGTTGATACATGTTCCTAATGTCTTTAAAAAAAATTTGTGCCAATGCGGGGAATCTCTCTTGTCTGGAGGGGTTCAGACTGCGACTGTCCAGGGTCAGATACACGCCACGAAATCAGCCTGCTTCAGGTCGTTTGGGTAGGGTGGATGTCAGCATCGTCCACACTGTAACCTCTTGGGTCTGCAGCCCGAGACTTTGATCGTATCGTATGTCTGTGCTGAAGTCTTTGTGACTTTGCAATCAGCGGCAGCGCATTAATAAGCTTAACCGAAACCCCTCGTTGTCCCGATCCTTTCCCTTACATATACACACATACATTGTATATACACGCACACACATATATATATATACCTTTGATCGCGGTCTTGGTCACACAATGTACTGTCTGCTGGAGAAATGAGTTACTGTTCGAAGTGTATGAACGTGTCAGGAGTGAGGGCATGTTTTCCTTTTGACATTTCACACGTCCCTAATCGCAGCCACCTATGCATGCACGAACGGTTGGTCGTCTGAAGTCGGCTGCTTAAAAGGTTTGTTACGCTTTCATGTTACGAAGTGTTACAAAGCTCCGGTGTTCTGTTTTCTCCACTACCCCTTCCTCCGTCCGCGAAATACTTTTTTCCCGAGATGCGGGTCTGCGTTTTCCACGGACTTGGGGCACGCATGCACAGACCACTTTCATTTTAGCTCGGAGACACAGGCTTGGACTTATAAATGAAAACAGAAGCACTGCCTAATACCAAGCACTTCCTAACTCTACCCTACCGCCCCTCCCCATAAAAAAATGTTGTAAGCTAATATGGGTTTTGAACCTGCAAGTTTTTAACCGTGAAACTCAGTGTCATTACATCCAACTATCGATTACCACTTATTGGTCTCTTCATTGTGACTTTAAGAAGTGACGCTATATTTACCTGTGTCTTTACCAACAGGCGTGCGCAGCGCACTTGGTACGCCGCCCATGCGCGCCTGGGCTGAGGGAGAATTCAGTTGGGAAAAACATTTTGCCCCTGCCCCATTTTTTTAAAATCACAAACCTCTGTGCAATGTGTCCTCTTGATCTTACCGTCGATGTGAACGAAGCTGGCTTCTTGGGATGGCTGTCTTTTGATTGTGTCGACCTCCGCGTTTTTGTGGATGGGAGATCGGGGTTCTGTGTGGGTCTGACTTCAATCAAGCCTTGATTTAAGGCATTCTGGCGATTAAAATGGTATTAATTCACCGATGAAGAAAAAAAGTAAATTGCCTTCCCGTCTTTTTTCAGGGATCCGATCTGAACTTGCAGATCATCTCTTTTTTTCCCCCCATGCCCATTCTGTCAGTCCGAATGTCGCGGCTAATGTAGTCCTCGAAATGAGGCGTGCTGGGGAACCCGGCAATGAAGGTTGTATTTTGTAAGCGATCGATGCTATCCGTACCCTGCTGCCCTATTTTTTTTATTGGTTTCATTTCTTTTCTTTCTTCTTATCCCATCTCTTTCTCTGTCTCTCCCCCACCCCCACCCCCAGTTTTTCTGTTCCGCACTTCCCCCACCGTGATTGGAGTTTGCGCCTGCGGGAAGACTCAAGCCGTTTGTGTACCGTCATGGCGGGCACAGCATGCCTTCACGGTAACCTGTGATTAGGTCGGAAGTGATTATTTTGTTGATTTTAAATCCATCGACCTTCCCTCTGGGCTTTCTTCCCGTAAGATCGTCCGCTGCCCTATTGTTAGCTGCTATTTAGAGCTTGTGTGTGAATGAGAGGGGAGAGGGAGGAAGAGAAGGAGAGGAGACAGAGGGGTTGAGGGAGGTGGGAGAGGGAGAGAGGTGCAAGCTACCCAAGCGAGTGATGCGAACTGCTGAGGTAGCTGTCTTCCCAGGCACTGCGTAACAAGCTGCGTCAATACTGCACCGGTTTATGTCCCTTGATTGCTGTGCGGATAATTCGATAGCCACGGCCATTTGCAGGGCTGTCTGTGATGAGGTATTCTCCAGAGACTTTTATCTCAAAGCTGACAAACCTCGTGCGTGCTCGCATTACACGCGTGCATTCGCGGGCAGTTTTGGAGCAATCGTCTGTACAGAATGTCTGTTTATGATGCACAATACGGAGCTGTGTTACTTGACTGGCGTACGCGGCAGAATTAAGTACCGCGGTAAAATGTGTGAGTTCTGTTGCACCCCAAGTCGTTAAAGCTAAAAACACTGTCCGTGTCACGCACTTGGCAGACATTTTAGCCGGATTAAAATTCGGTTTTATTTTGCTAGCTGAAACATCTGATCCGAGTCTATTTGTTAACATACACACACGCACGCACACCGCACAACACACACACAACGTACAACACATACAGCACACGCACGCACGCACCCATGCACACGTACACGCACACACAGTTTGTAGTTCCCAGAAACTTCAGAAACTGTGGCTTGTTACCCAAAGAACCCGCTGCCGTGTCAGAAAACCTGAAGTTGATATTCAAGTTGCTGGAACACGCGTGCACAATCTTTGTTATTCACAGAAGTATCTTAAGCCTGGACTGCTTTCTCAGATCCTCACACACGCAGTAGGTTACTGTTCGCGAAAGATTATCTCGAGACTGGCGTTGTGCTGACATCGCCTTCGTCGGAAACCCCCATTTTCAGACTTAGGTTACCACATCCTATGCAGCTCGGTGCTTTTCCCGGAAGACTGAGCTTGACACACGGCCTGTTTGTCACAACGAACACAAGCCTATAACTGCTTCTCCCAGAAAACTCAGCTTGACACTCTGGTTGTTATCGCAACGCACACAGATCGTTGCTGTTCCGGGAAAGCTCAACTTGGCACGCGCGGAAGTGGGAGAGCGATGACCTCCAGAGAACGAAATTCCAGCCGAGTGGTTTTGATTCATTGATTGCTTTTGTTAGCCAGGACTGATGTCGGTGGAGAATTTCAAGAAAGCGCGCTTTTCCGCGGTAAGAAATATCGTAAACGTAAATGCAATTTTGCGCCTGGCTGCCACATACTTAGTTGATTTCTCGCTAGAGTTCACCTTTGCGGAGCGAAAAAATCAACATGCCGTCCAGTGTATGAAAGGTTGGTTACATGCTTCAAATGCTGGCACGCGCGGAGAGGAGAGTAAGTACATCAGTGCGGGATTTTACGAGGGATTGTTACTGCACCTCCGTTCATAAACGAAGTCGTCATGGCCGTTCACATTGTATTTCACGTGCTTTTTTTTTAATCGGGCGTAATGGGGCCGATTTTATAGACACGTCCGGTCCTATTTGAAACTGCACGAATCTCTTGGGAAGCAATAGAGATCGGATGGGCGGGTAGAATATTATTAGATAAATGACGCGTAATATCTGGAACATGCCACATCAGCCTGCTCTAGAAGAAAACATGATTGCGTTGCGTTTCACTGTCCCATTCATGAAGCGTCGCCAGCTGGGACATTCTGTATCTAACGGCCCCGTCGGGGATATCTGCACGAGCATTCGTGTCTCCTGTTTCTGTCATGAGAGCGGTCATAAAGCCCGTTCGCCCTGTGTAGTGTAAGTACAGTCTTACGTGTAAAGAAGAGATAAGAACAGCCCATTCAACCCATTCTGCAGGGCTGGCTTGCATGACGTTTTTATCTCCTGTTGGTACGTAAAGGTACACGAAAAAATACACAGGGCGAATGGGCCTTACGACTACTCTTATGACCTGAAGAACAGCTACGAACGCTTATGCAAGCCGGCCCAGGACTGCGTACAGCAGCAACTGCCATGGCATAAATGAAAGATTGAAGGAAAAGGAAGGATCGAAGAAACTGCAGAGAAAACAGAAAAGAAAAGAGGAAGCACATTGCCAAAAAA